>JAAOAR010000641.1:0-36249 GCA_013395995.1 Fusarium pseudoanthophilum | reverse complement strand
ACTTATGCCTCTAACCAAGTAAAGGAGAGTGAGTGACAGTGATGACCCGAGCCATTTTTGTGATCGTCACCCGCGGGCGCGTCCCCTGAATCAGGCAGCGGCAAGGGTCACTAGGAGAGGCAGCGGCAGAAACGGCATTCGTTGGGATGTTTGGGTTGAGGACTATTCCATTTCTGGGGTAGGTGTAATTTAGGGGATACGAATAATGCACTTTGGGCGGCTCGTCACCAGTTGGGGCTGGATGTACGGATGAGCCCGTCTTACTCTGCGTCAGCTATAAATACGCGAGGCAGACACGGTTCTGGTTTCATACGCTGTGATATGTTCATCAATGCATAAGTCGAATGAGCTGAGCATTGGAGCTGACCCTTGTCAAGATTCGTGGCTGAAGCTTACCCTCAGCCCTGAAATAATCCACGCTGTCATGTTTCAGCGACATTTAGCATGGTTTGATCAAAATCCCCATTAATGTCTCGTTCAGTAAACGACCTTCGCTTTCGCTACATGCCATCTCGTTCATTCTCGTTGGCAGATCGACATGATGGTGACCTTCTCGTTACGTTGAATGGCTCAGATGTGAGCTAACGGGACCCCGCGGCAACCCGCGGCATCTCGGCCACCCGAAGCCCAAAAAGCAAGGGTCCATCAGCTCATCAGATCAGCTCGACCTCCTAATCTACGCGATTGCCTGACATTGATAAGGTTAATAACCAAATTCCAGGATCCTGGCCACGCAAAATGACTAAGCGCTGTTTCGCAACTTATCTCTTCATCGGGATCACCAAGTTTCCGTGATAAAGTATGACTGCAGGCAGCAATGAGGACAGGAAAGTCTATATTAATTGTGTCGAATCGTATTATTTACTCTGCGGATGCTCGAAGCTTATTTCGAACCGCTGTCAAAGTTGCTTGACAAGCAACATTCGAAGTTACCTACGAGAGACGAGAAGATAGGCTCCATGGGTCGAATTATGCATTAACCCAGAGGGATATTTTAACGGCATTCATGATAGGGAAAAGCCATGTTCTTCAAACCATTACATACCAAATCCTCAAAACCCGTGACAGCATAGAACCCTCATATTCACAAACTTTCTGGTACTGTTCACTTGTTGTATTCAGCTGCAATGTTTTGTCATGACGTGCTGTCTTTTATGCCATTCTATCGTTACATTATCCCTCACTGCTTGGTAGCTTTACCCAAGTCTGCCTCCGTCCTCTCAACCAGAACATCAAAGATCCTCTGCACATGCTCTTCTCGAACCCTCTCAACACCTGTACACACACGAATCGCAAACTTGTCATTGACAACAGTGCTAGTAAGATAAAACTCCCCAGTTCTGTTAACCCATTCATAAAGCTCTTCCGTTCGAGCGTTGATCTCCGCTTCATCAGCCCCCTTGACTCGGAAAGTCACCAGTCCAAAACGCGCAGGGGTAAAGATGGTGAATAGATCAGGCCGACTAGCCAGCTTGCTCTGCAGCGATTCACCGAGCGTAACGCCGTTTCGAATGTGCGCTTGTAGTCCTCGAATGCCGTAGCTGCGAAGAACGAACCATAGCTTGAGAGAGCGGAAGCGTCGTCCAAGAGGGATTTGCCAATCGCGATAGTCAGTGACTAGTTCATTATCGGAGAATTGGTTACGCAGGTACGGCGGCTTGATGCTGAGAGATTGGATAAGCCAGGCTCGGGATCGTACCCAAACAGCGGAGCAGTCAAAGGTCGTAAGCATCCACTTGTGCGGGTTAAAGTTGAAAGAGTGAAAGTCAGCCATCGGTGTAGTCAACGGCTGATTCTCCTCAAGAAGAAGTGCAGATCCTGCATAGGCCGCATCAACGTGCACCCATATATCCCTCTCTGTCCCAGCAGTAGGAGACAGCGCCTCAACGATGCCCGCAAAATCATCAACTGCACATACATCCGTCGTGCCCATCGTAGCAGTCAGGTAAAAAGGCTCCAGCCCACGGGCCCGCAACTCATCTACCGTCTTGGCAACAGCACGACCCGTCATGACGAATCCGTCTTCTTCAGTGACGGGAATAGCGACGAAGCGAACACCGAGAATCTGGGCTGCTTTCTTGGTACTCGAGTGAGATCCAGAACTTCCCAACGCGACGAGTTTGCTTCGGACAGTCCAGACAGCATCTTCATCCATGCCTTTAGTGACAGCAGCGAGATACTTATCGCGAGCAGCGCACATAACAGTGAGGATAGCCTCGCTAGCACTACCGTGAATAACTCCACCGCCATGGGTGCTACCGCCGCTCAGATAGCATTCCGGCAGACCAAGAGCTTTGGCGAGCCAGTCCATGACAATTGTTTCAAGCTCTGTGACAGCTGGGCTGCAGATCCAGTTGAAATGGGCGCCGTTAAAGGTATTAGAGTACATTTCGGCCAGGGCAGCAGGATAACTGCTTGAGCAGGGAAAGAAGGCCATGAATCGGGGGTTGGCCCAGTGGGTTATTCCGGGGAGGATTTTGGACTCGATGTCTGCGTGGATGTCGCTCCAGGACTCTCCTTCGAGGGGGGCTGAGGAGGGGAGTAAGGGTCGGAGATAGCCTGGCTTGACGTCGGATACGACGCGCTGCGAGGAGACATTGTCGTAATAGTCAGTGACTGGTATTGGTTAACATCAAGTCATTAGTTCAGTTCGCAAAGGCTTACTCTCGTCAATGGCTGTACGAGCTGCCTCACGAAACTCTGCAGAATCCATTGTGCCTATATGAGTCTCTGGTCAAAATTGTCTTGAAATTGAATGTCAAGCAGTAGGTATGTCTGTATGGTGTCGCATTTATATATCATCCAACAGAGCCTTCAGAAATCGCGCTTGTTTCCGATATTGCCACGAAAGGTGGGGGAGCATGTCGTTCAGTTCACCGTATGGAAATTCCGCTTCAGGAAAAGTCTATTTGATCAGTCTCCCCAGATAATGATCGCCACATTTGTGATGGACAGCCAGTCTCCGCCCTTCTTTTGACGAGACGTGACCCCACCTCGGAATTGTGATCTGGAGGCGTTCCGCGTTCCGAGTCAATGTAGGGTATTTTGATGGAGTTTGAACGACATGTTTGCAGCCTAAAGCTTAACCTTATAGGCCGCTGTCATCCATAGTTGAACGACATGTCAATTAAGCACGTTTCACATACTGCATTGTATCCTGCACGACGATATATGTTATCTAGACTATATTTTCCTCGTTCCCTTTTGCCGTTTTCGGATTGCTTGCATATGGCGGACTACAGCAACCCCAATCTAAAGTCGCGAACTGTCTACATCGGAATAGTGATAATTCATGATAAAGACACCGGCAGCTGTACTCGGAACACTCCTTGTCAACTAATTGACATACTATTGGTAATTTGCTAGCTATTTTAAACTGTCAAGGTATAACAATAGGTGTTGATACCCATGACGTTTCCACTCAATGTCATTACTGGCGTTTCACATGTATCAAGTTCACATTAGTTTTAAGGACTGATAAACTAAGCAATAAAAACTTGTATTAGATTTAAAAATTGTCTAAGCTAATATTAAAGACCTCCACCTGATCTAGAGCCAGGCATTACTCATCCAAAGGTTGTAAATAGCTACTACAGCTTGACCATGGCTTCGATAACATACCCGCCAATTGGAAGTACTAATGGGTTCAAATAAGACAGAACTTAGAGAAGGGCAAAAGCGGCTCCAATGGCACCGACGAAACCAGCAACCTTGCCAGACAGGCTTCCAGCTCCGTTGACAACAACAGCAGGCTCCGAGGACTTGGCAGGCTTGGAAGCCTCAGTGCTAGCAGGCTTGGAGGTCTCCATGCCAGTGTGCTTGCCAGTGGCAGAAGCCATGGTGGTATGGGCAGCGCAAGCAGTGGGCTCAACGAGAGAACCATCGGGACCGTCGTAGGGGTTGTAGCCAAGGCACTCAGCCCACTCGGCGGCGCAAGTGGCGTGGTTGGCATTAGGGGCGACGTTGCAGGCGTCGTGGGCCTTGTTGCACTTCTCGAGGCAGTCGCCAGCATGAGCGGATGCAGTAGCAGTTGCACCGTGAGTGGCGGTAGGCTTGCCGGAGTGAGCGCAAGCAGTAGGCTCAACAAGAGAGCCACCAGGGCCATCATAAGGGTTGTAACCCAAGCACTCAGCCCACTCAGCAGCGCAGGTAGCGTGGTTGGCATCGGGAGCTACATTGCAAGCATCGTGAGCCTTGTTGCACTTCTCAAGGCAATCACCCGCCTTGGCAGTCTCAGTAGCAGTAGGCTTAGCAGAGTGAGAGCAGGCAGTAGGCTCAACATAGGTAGCACCGCCATAAGGGTTGTAGCCAATACACTCGGCATACTCAGCAGCGCAAGTGGCGTGGTTGGCGTCAGGCGCAGTGTTGCACTTGTCGTGAGCAGCGTTACATTTCGCAAGGCACGCGTCGGTGGAGGAGGGCAGAGCGGGGATGGAGTCAGTGGCGGTAGGGTAGATGGGGGATGAGAAGGCTGTGTCGGACGCAGCAGCTGGTGAAGCGCTTGAGAGCTGAGCGGCGCTGAGCATGAGCCCGAAGACGACGGAACGAGTGTTGGAAACCATTTTGATGGAGAAACGATTGTGTTTTGCGTGCTTGAGGGGGATTATGGCGAGAGTGAAGGGAGGTAGGGTTACAAAGGTAGTTGGTATTTATAAAGGAACGCGCCGTGTCTTGTTGTTAGTGTCTCTCGTGTAGGTAATTTAAAATGACTTCTGTGCCGTCACAACTCCTCCCCCGCATTCTACTCAGTCACGAAGGCCCTTTTGTCGTATTAGATTCTATACGAAGTCGCTAGGCAAGACACATTCCTCTAGCTCGAGGAGATGAGAGATTTGACCAATCACGGGGCGAGAATAACAAAGGGAGGGCCGTAGGCTTTGTGGCGTTAGCCACTAATATGCAGTGTCTCAGGAACGCCCAGGCAAGTGCCGTGATCTCCCTTAATCTGAAGGAACAGTTACGTCAAGATAAATCCTGAGATTGGAGGGATGTCTTGTCTTGAACTTCCCAGTTGCACTCATAATGGTACACCGGAGAATTGTAAACTCAATCTCCAGCTTGAGAAAGATCAGTAGGGAATAAACAACAGTTAAACTACAACAAGATTTCTGACACAGTTATGAGCTTAATTCTCAAGCAGGTCATCCCCTGAGCAACCGTAACTTTCATTCCAATTATAGATCATCCAACGAGTCACGTTGATGGTCAAACGCATGCCAGTCGGTGATAGGGCGAACAAGTGTCAGTCTGGAACATAGGGCTAGTTTAGAACATGCCGACTTCCGAACCGAGGCAACCGAATCATAAACGCCCAAGCGCAATACGAACTGCTGCAACAAAGGAATGACCATGGGATCAACACTGTTCAGGGGAATTGCCCTGAGGCTACTCCGTATGCCGGCTATGTATCGTGAATCACGGCAATTTGAGTTTACTCTTATTTGTAAGTGTAATAGGTAAACTATTAATAGTTGCTAAAAATGTTGAAGGGGTCGTGTCATTCCACTGGACCAGCGTCAGGTCGAAAGGAGCTCAGCATACTCCGTAATTGTCCCAATATCATTGCAGAGAGTCATATCAGATATGCTGAGAGAGTAAAAATACCACTATTTCTCTATGCAGCCCTTTCGAAGTCATTTCTGACGCGCTGTGACAGTTCTTCATCTGCCAACACCCGAATCGCAGTCATCGCAAGTCCCCTTGCGCAATTCATAGCTGCCTTATGAGCACCCTCCTTCCCAGCACATGTAGCAAAGTCTGGATGGTGTATAGATACATCTGGGGTAGTAGGGATAGCGAATCCACCATGGAAACCTGGAACATGGTAAGAAACGTTGCCCATGTCCGTTGAGGCAGGGACGTTCTCCTCTGGCTTTATGTTCAGGCCTAGCTTGGCCATTTCCTCGACGTAAGTATTTGAAAGGGCGTTGTTGACCAGAAGGTCGTTATATAATGGTTCGCTAGGTTGGATCGTCAGTAGTGCAGTGGAGGATGTAAATAGTAAAACTCACGTCTCGTATTCGACCTTGCAATTTGCTGCAGCAGCTCCTGCTTCAAAGCAGGCGTGCACTCGCTTGACGAGGTTTTGACATCCTGCCAGCGTGGGACTGCGAATGCACCAGTTCATTCGAGTGTACTGAGGAATAATGTTGGGAACTGTGCCGCCATCTTCGAATACACCGTGCACCCTCTCATCAGGTCTGATTTGCTGTCGCAACATGGAAACGTTGACGTACGCACCAACAGCAGCGTCCAGCGCATTGATCCCATTCCATGGTTCAGCACCCGCATGTGATGCTCGGCCTTTGAATATGACCTTGGTCTTGTACGCCGCTATGCTTCTCGTCCCAGCTATCCCATCGTACACCAGCCCATCAGAGCATGGCCCGGACGTCGTTGGATGCGACATCAAAGCCGCCGCGATATCCTGAGGCGGATCAAAAGCTCCAGCCCCGAGGAGCTTGATCTTACCACCGCCACCTTCTTCAGCAGGTGTTCCAATGATGCGCAAGCGCCCTGGAAGCTTGGTCGTCTGCAGAGCACGAGCGGCGCTGACAAAAGCTGCAAGAGAGGATGTGGCGATGAGATTATGGCCGCAGCCATGGCCTATGCCTGGAAGTGCATCGTACTCCGCGCAGAAGACGACTTGACGACCTCCAGAGCCGAATGTTGCTTCAAAGGCTGTATCGAGACCCCATGCGTGACGCTTTACGTGGAAGCCGTGATGTTCGAGGAAGTCGGTCAGTTTGTCGTGAGCAAAGACTTCTTCGTATGCGAGTTCGGGATGGGAGTGGATGCTTAGGTTGACTTCTTGGAAGGCGGGATTGAGGGAGTCTAGTGTTGAAGCGATGATTGAGCTCCACTGGTCGATGATATCGACCTTCTCGACAGGTACTACGTCTTGATGTGTCGGCGCGATCCGGCCAGGAGAGGAAGTTGAATCAATTACCAGCATTTTGTCGGAGAGGAAATAGTATAGTCTAAGGTACAAGCCACCGTTGGTACTCTCACATGACATGCAAGGTTATATACTAACTTCAACTTCTATTCCGATGGGTCTTGATATCCTCTACGCGGCCCGGGCGATTCCACGTCGTTACCGGTACGCCGATACCGCCAAGTACCAAGCCAATGAGAGAGACCCCATCTGTTATCAGTTTAGCAAAGGGGGGAATCTCCAGACCTGGGGTAAAGAGCCAAACCCCTTCTGGACGTGTAGCCGACGAAAGATAGCGGGCTCCACTGAAATTGCCGACCAGTCTCATAAGTAACAATCTCCTAACTCTGCAACTTTAATCACACATTCCCTGACCTATCCATTCATCTTATGATTGACGCATCATATCTCGTTCGATATCTCTCATTTGTCATCGGCGGTCGGCTATCACTCCAAGAGCGGAAACCGTAATGTCGTTATCTCCCTCCCCACCAACGCCACTGGGTCGATCAGGTCCAAGATCCCGGAACGGCTGCTGGACATGCCGAACCAAGAAGGTCAAATGCGACGAGATACGTCCTGTTTGCCGACGGTGCGTACGCCTTAAGCTCAGCTGCGATTATGCACCCCGGCTCCGCACCTTTCCTAAAGGGTCCTCAGCTGGAACGTTTGTTCACTCAAGCCTCGACTTCTCTCGCGTTAAGCCAACACCTCGTGGAGATGTATCAAACAAGTCTTTGTGTAGCAGTCCTCGGTCTGCGAGTGGGGAGATATCCCCCTCATTGAGCACACCTTTTCAATGGGGCACTTACGGGATGGAACTCGGCAGTGAAGAGATCGAAGCGATACAGTACTTCCGGGAGTCATTTTCGTCGCTATACATCATGAAGAAGCCACAGTACTCTGCATTTGCAATCATGTTGCGCCTTGCTACGCATGAGCCTCTTGTACTACATATGGTCCTTGCGATTGGAGGTTGTGGCATTGATTACAGACACCAATGGCATGAGAGACAATACCGTGTATCGGCAGAAGATGGCCCCTCAAAGTACCGAACACTTGGGTTCAAGCACTACTCCGAGGCCTTGCGAGAACTACACACCATATTGGGCGATAACGAAACAGCCGAGTCAGCCAATCTGGATTCACTCACGAGTGGGTTAGTCCTCATGATTATGTATGAACAACTCCACGGCGATACCAGATGCAAGGGACTAGCCAGTCATCTGAACGGAGCAGCACTTATCTTCAAGCATCATTACGCTGAGATACTACAACGAGCCAGAGATACAAGCCAGTCGGTGCCTTTGATGAGGACAGCTCAACCAGGAAGTCCTCGGCATCTATCCCAATTCTGCGCTCGGCTTATAACAAGAATTTGTGGCATGGACGCTACCGCTGCATCGTTTGGACTCGGTGGGCAAGTCACTAGGGTGCTCTGCAGAACCTTACCAGAAAGCGACGATAAGAACAGTTTGCCGACGGGTCCAATCAAGAGACTGTCCAGTCTCCACGCTTATTCCGGACCGCTGTACCGCTTGGTCTGGGGTGATGACTACCCCTCAGTAGAGCTGGTGGATGATCTCGAGAAAAAGCAGGTATTTGAACTACTCGAGGCTAGTGTTCAGCTACGATACCTTATATCCGAGATGACGAGTCTTCAGCGTATTGGCGGTTCAGCACTAGTCGAAGCTACCAGCAAGGTTGAGACGGCGGTTCAGGAGATAGGCGAGACGTACAGGCACATTCTTAGCTTTGCCTCGGGGCTCACTTCAGCTACTGACAACTCTCACTCCATGGTCCCAACCGTACGCTGGGTAGTACCTATATACTACACCGAGGTCCTCGACCTTGTCCGCATCGCGAGGACCATACACCCCCCACTCAAGCTGGCACTTAGTAACAGCAAAACAATCCGCAACATCATGAATCTAGCTTTTCAAGCTTACAAGCACGGGGGGGACGTGGCCATGGTTCGGATTGCCCGTCCGCTATTCATGGTGGCGTTGGAGACTGATGAGGAACTCCATGTCCAGTGGATTCTGGAGAGGTTTCAAGGTTTGGCACAGTTTGGAGAGCACTTTGCGAGAGCGGGTGGTTTTCTGGAAAGGGTTTCGGGAATGAGATCGGAGTTGAGAGCAAGCATCGATTTACGGACTGCGTTCTCGAACCAGGCAACTTCGATATGCTTGTGCTTAATGTAAGCGTTATAAAGGAGTAAATTTGATCTTCGATATTCTCGATTACAGAGGCACTTGTGAGATTCAATCTCCTGCAGTGTGTATCTGTACACCTTGTTCCCGAGGTTCGCTCTTATCTCTGTATTTGGCATTTGCCTATCTGTGAAAGTTGAAGGGAAGCTCGCTATTGCGTCCCTGATCAATCGCATGCTATCTACGTACGCTCCCTGGCCTTATCTCCCGTTCATAGTATCCCCTCCCCTGTCTGTAGGGAAGATGTCCGCCATCGGACCCCCTCGGCCTCGTTCCGCGGACCCTCTCCCATTCCTATTTGAAGGCTAGTGATAAAACTCTATCAATAAGGTGATGATGCCTCAGATCTCTCATCGCCTACCCCGCACTTTCTCGTCGGCTATCAGCACCAATGTGGCTAGCTCATCCCTGCTTCCCAAGCTATGGTGTTAGCTAAGGTAGTATTCGCTTTCTTCTATCGCCAATGGCTTCTCCCTGCTTTATCAACGCCAGATCAGTCCGGGATAAGCTCGATATGGAGCACTTAAGAAGCCTCTTTCCCCCGTTTCCGTTCTACATCATTCAACAAGTCATCAACATCGGATCACCTCATTACTACGTCCTGCTTATACGCTGGGCAATCAATCTCCAACAATGGCCATCAAGGACGCATCAGAAACTGTTGACAACAAGCTCGAAGACAAGGAGCTCGACAAAACAGAACTTGCCTCAGTTGCCAATGGAGCCATTCTGGGTCGTGAATTGACACCAGAAGAGGACCGAAGAATCCTACGGAAAGCAGATCTTTAGTATGCACCCATAACCCATATACCATTATCAAGGCTGGAACTAACGAATGACAGTCTGCTTCCTATCATGGCAGTTGCCTACCTCTTCCAGTTCCTAGACAAGACTGCACTCAGCTATACCGCCATCCTCGGACTTCGCGAGGATCTTCACCTCAAGGGAGAAGAATACGGCTGGGCATCTGCAATCTACTACTTTGGGTACCTCATCGCAACGTACCCCATTGCCGGTGTATTACTCGTTCGATACCCCATCGCAAAAGTCATAGCTGTTACCATGTAAGCATCTTTGTCCGCTCCACTCAACGCTACCAACCTCTGACTGTCACTTAGGTTCATCTGGGGAGCTATTCTAATGTTTACGGCTCTTTGCCATAACGCCGAAGGTCTACTCGCCACTCGTTTCTTTCTCGGCATAGCTGAGACTGCCATCGCCCCAGGCCTGTCCATGATCGTGGCGATGTGGTACAAGAGATCAGAGCAGCCTTTACGTCAAGGTGCTTGGTTCCTCGGAAACACGTCTGCAGGCATCCTTGGTGGCCTTGTCAGTTACGGTTTTGGTAAAATCAACACATTTTCTCCTTGGAAGGTAAGGCAACAATATTTTGGAGGTGGTTTCTTATGCTAACTTCTTCGAGGCTATCTTCATCTGCTTCGGAGCTTTGACGATAGCTGTTTCCATCATGGTCCTAATTTTTCTCCCCGACACGCCTGCCAATGCCCGTTTCTTGACCAAGGACGAGAGAGCTCAAGCCGTTGCTAGAGTCGAGACGAACATGACTGGCATCAAGAATGACAAGTGGAAGAGGGAGCAGTTTATAGAGGCACTCTGCGACCCAAACGCCTGGCTTCTGACAATCGCCTATCTCGCTTTATTCATCCCCAACAATGGACTTATCACAGTAAGTCATGCCCTTGCGTATTTGTATCAGTTGACTCACAGCTTTACAGTTTATCACTATTGTTATCCAGGGCCTTGGCTTTTCGGTCCTAAAGACACTGCTTATCAATATCCTGCCAGCTGTCTTTCAGCTGGTCTTTGTTCTCATCTCTGTCATTGGAAGCACTTATCTTCCAAACACTCGACTGCTGTTCATGACTTTCAATGTCATTGTCAGCATCGTAGGAGCTGTGATGGTGCGTGAGGTTGACCCGGCCCATAAGTGGACTCGCGTGATGGGTTGTGCTCTCTGTATCGCCTTTACCGCCAATTTCCCCATGACCATGGCCATGGTATCGAGCAATTTCGCTGGTTTTACTAAGAAGACTACAGTTAGTGCCATGGTAAGTGAATCCCGAACTCATTAGTCCCTCCCCTCAGTACGCTGACTTGATTCAGGTCTTTATCGCATATTGTGCTGGAAATATTATTGGTCCCCATCTCTTCTTCCCTTCCGAGGCACCTGGCTACAAGTCGGGATTCCTGTCTGTTATGATCTGCCTGGCAGTTTCTGCTGTTCTCTGCATTGCCCTGCGGTTCTATCTCATATGGGAGAACAAGAAGCGGGACGATGCGGGAGATGCCATAGAGGTACCATTGGAAGGGATCAATCTGAGCGACAAGACGGATAGAGAGATTCCCCAGTTCCGGTACATCTATTAATTGGGCTTTGGACTATCGGGTGTATCACACAAGCACGATTTGAGGTTTTCGGTGGTGGTTCGCAAAAAGGAATCTTATCCTAGATACCCAAGCTTGGTAAATGGATTGGCTATTATGAACTTTAACCGTCGAGTATGCACAACATGCAGCGTTACTCTGCATTGCCATGCATTGAATGAATTCGAGCTCCTGGGCTACTCACTCCCTTCCTTGTTACTGTACACTTTGGCAAACATCCTTCTTAGCCCATCCATATCACAAAATTCGATGACCTTTGTAACCTTAGACCCATCCTCATTAAAGTCCAAGACCCACGAATGTTCTATGACATCCTCTTCGCCATCCTTATATTTCATGCCCGTCACAGTGGTTGCCGCTGATTTGCGTGACTCGATGTCAACAGTCACGTCGGAAATGTCGCTATAGGCAACCACATATTTCTTGAGGTCGAGCGCCATGGCGGCTTCGTAGTCGGCGTTACTCAAGCCATCTTCCGGAGGCGATCCGAATAGCTGAAGAACACCGGCTGGCTTGAAGTATCTTTTGCAAGAGTCGGTGACATCGCGGTTGATGAGTGCTGGGTCGTTTTGTTCTCCGGCTTCTTTGTAGGCACCTAAGAACTGTCGGGTTGTGTTTTCAATAGCCTCTCTGAGTTCTTGTTGGGATGTCATGCTTGTCGTGATGAATCTTGATGTCTCTCGCAGGTTTTCGGTTGCTGTAAGGAGATTTGATCGCAATTACTGACGTCTTAGTCTGTGTATTTATATGGATTCCTTGCTTACAATCCTCCAAGTCGTAAGCCGTCAGCTGACGCAATCCTTGGGCCATGGAAGTCTAGTAAGTATCTCTATAAGCAGTGTAGGATTGCTTGCTACTATCTTGTGACATCATGAGTATCGGCTCGCTCGAGAGACGCGTTGATTCAGCTTGCCTCTCTCACCACTCAATGTTTGCCATCGTACATCATAGCAAAAAGCTTGCCCAAACCGTGCACATAGAATTTGATCGCATGATGTGCTGCTCTGCCTTTTAACATACCAAGAACATTAGACACAAAGGTCTTGTCCGTTAGAAGTACTACAAGCTAAGAATCTATTGAGTTCTAGTAAAGGAAAACGACAATAGCTTCGTCCGAAATTGGACATGCCGAGGCTCATATAGGGTACGTCTATTTATAGACTCCTTTACGAATGTTACATGAAGCGGCGGAAAGATACTCCGAGTCACGGGCAGGCAATTTGAGTGACGGCAGGCAATTTCAAGTGCCGGAAGCGGCCGCTCCGTTCAAAAACCTTAGATTACCTTGCTTTGCAAGGCAGACATAAGGATAAAATAACCTCTCAAGAGCCCCATCTAAGCCCTACAAACTCGTCACCCCAGCAGACGCATTCAGAAGGTGGTTACTGTGAAATTGGGTCTCTCCAGGCGGTGCTCACCCAAAGATCAGGGCGGGCTGTGCGCACAAAGTTCAATGACCCCACCTCCAGGGGCCAGCCTCTTTACCGTTTCCGTCGTAGATCGCTTCGATCAAGGAGAGCCCCGGCCCTGCCAAAGAATCTGTCACTTCTCCCTGCTCAACTCTCGACATCCCTCATGACTCACGCTATGTAACGGGAGACGTTTCCCTGGAATGAAGGGCCTGTGCTTGTGTTTATCATATACGTCGCATGCCCGCTTATCACCACGTGGGGGATCGTCGTCCTGATCTCACGCCAGAATGTCAGACTTTGGTGAAAAGGTGAAATGGAAGAGGGCGAGGGCCCCCAAGGTGAGATCTGGCTGTAGAACTTGGTGAGTCAAACACTCAGACATTTCTTATTATCTGCTAATTGATGTAGCAAGTTTGTAGCCTATGATCACACGTTGAACTGAGACTTTGCTGATCGTAGTTAGAATCCGACATCTCAAATGCGATGAACGAAAACCCACGTGTTTCAGATGTGAAAAGGACAAGCGGACGTGCGACGGCTACATCGCTCCCCAAGAAACCAAACCAAAGACAAAATCTCTCGCCCTTCACAGAAAACAGTATGACCTCATGTCTCGGCGCCTCGCCACAGCCTCAAAGCTTCTCGTCCCAGCAGCTCTATCACCCGAAACATTCGGTTCAACGATAGAGTTGGATCTCTGCCACCACTTCCGCACATACACAGTATCAGAACTTGCAAGTTCACTCAACGCGATGAGTTTCTGGCACGCGTATGCATTACCACTCAGCCAGACTTCAAAACCCGTCAAGGCTGCTATTGGGGCGTTGGGAGGGGCGCACAAGGCGTTCAAGCTTCAGACCCAGACTGACTCGTTGACGCAATCGATTGCTCAATCTTACGAGATCGCATCTATTCAGCAGTACAACAATGCTATTCGGGTGATGCAAGAGTACATGAACTCACCTGACAAAGACTTTCAGGTTATTCTAACATGTTGTTTAATATTTATCTGCACGGAGAGTCTTTACGGGCGGTACAAGAACGTCACGCGGCATTTGGAAGCTGCTTTCTCTCTGTTAAACGCCTGTGATCGATGGGACCTCGCGAAGTTTATGGAAAACATTGGCCCTTCATTATGCGGCCTCGCCTCTGACCTATTCTTCTACGTGGGGGACAACCATTCCCCCAAGCTTGTCTCAGAGATTACGGAATGGGCTGATAAGCAGGACCCGATTGATCTAGAAGTACCGGGCGAACCTTTTACTTCAGCACAAGCTGCAGCTGCGGCACTGACACACGTCGAGACGCTTTGCGATGTAGAGATGTACGCCGAATGCCCAGATTGCTCAGATGAGAAGCTGTGCGGCGATGGTGGGATTTCATGCGCACGACGAGATAAAGAGTTGGTCTCAGAAGCGTTCTACCATCATTGGAGCGCACGATACCAAGCTTTTAAGAAGACATTCGATCCATCCAAGGCCTCAGAGTCAGAGCTATTTCGGTTCAAAGTACTCGAGTGCGAAGAGACGACCTGGCAGGCGACTTTCAAGCTCAACCACATCGACGACGACCTCGAAACAGCCGATTGTATCGAGATACTGAAGAAGGCGGAAGAGATCATCAAGATGACGCAAAGCGACAAGGGTCAGATCTTTACATTTCAGGCGAATTTGGTCCCCCCAATATCCTACGTTATAATATCATGTCAGGACACGAGTGTGCAATGGGAAGCGGTGAGGCTTCTAAGGTGTTTGGGGAGACGGGAAGGCGTTTGGGATAGTAGGAGGATGGCGGACATTTACACGAATATGATTAACGCAAAGACACAGAAGTTACTGACGTGGGAGGAAATTCCGGCTGATGTGCCGCAGCTGACTGAGCTTCTTGGGTCACTGAAGATGTGAGGGCGTTATTACAGACGGTAGAAGATAGAGTCAAAATAATAATAGACTTGTCACCAGATTGCCACGTACCTCCACAACTTTGCCAAGATCATCTCATTCGGCGACTTCAAGCCGGCTATTCGGCCGTCGGCAGTATTGACCAGGCAGCGGAACAGGCGACTTGGCTCTTCTAATTGAAGAGAAAGAAGTGCTAAGGTTCAGGTCACCAATAGGCTAGCACGGTCGTAGAAGGCAGGCTACAGTTACATAATGATTACACAAGGACTGGTAAAGTTGAACAAGTATGAAAATTCAAGTCTATCAAATATTACAAATAAATTCCCGCTATCACATGAGAGCAAACAGAGCAGCAGCCCCGACACCAGCCGACACAAACCAGCTTGGACCAAGCCTGGCTCCAGCTGCGTTATCTGCCGCTTCCGCGGTCGCATTTCCTCCGATAATGTACTCAGGCTCATAGCTCTTAACAGCAGTGTCATTGGTCTTTCCATCCCAGCAGTAGCGATCAAAGCAGGTCTTGCAAGCATCGGGAACAGTCTCATTCGCCTTCCACCAGCTTCTGCTCATGACAGCACACACCACGCAAGTAGGCCACTCCTTGTCAATGGTAGCGTTGCCCTGAGTTGCTCCATTAAGAGCATTGTGAATGATGTTATCGCGCTCTGTAGTGGTGTACGACATGTCGAAGGTGGAGACGTTGCTGTGGTAGGTGTAGGGGGCGTTGGGGATGTAGAAGATCAGCGGAGGTGGAACTTCGCCGTCTGAAAGAGTGAAGTTGTTGGCGTCACAACCAAAGAGTGTTGGACGCTGGTTCAACTTCTCGTTGATGAAGGTCTCAGCTGATGGGACAGAGGGGAATTGTGTACCGTTGCCAATGCTGGAACCAACACGATCATATGTAGCACGGAGAGCAGTACCGTTGGGCCAGTTGTTGTTCGTATCAGCAGACGAGTCAATGGCGAAAATGATATCGACGCCACGTACGGGCTGAATTAACGGGTGAAGAGGGATGTTCTGCAGATCCTCTCCACCATCGACAAGTGTCAACTGGCGGTCCTTGGAATTGACGCTCTTGTCGGTAGGGTTCCATCCGAAGAAGGGGTTGGGCGTATAATCAGCGATATCCTCATCATCCTGATCCAAGCCAGTCAAGACACCTTCAATGGCTTTGACGACAATGTCTGGGATATCATTCTCTTTGCCGACCTTGGTGATGTTCTGGAGAAGGAACTGATTGAACAGTGAAGAGGATGTTCCCATAACAAAGCCGATCTGGTCAAAGCCTCGAACACATTCACCTTTGGAGTTGATTGTACCGTTGGTGAAGTTGGAGGCGAGATACTCGGTTGGTACGAAGCCAAAAGTTGTAGGGTCCCAGGTACCGAACTCGTATGGGTTGAACTCGTATACAGTGGCGTTCAAGGAGATGACGCGCTCACCTGGAGCACGACCATCAGCAACGAGGATGGGGAAGGGCGTGTCTGCGTCCTTGAAGTTGGAGGTGTCGGCAATGGAAGAGAAAGTGTACGAAGGTCCACCCTCAGGCGCATTAACAAGCTGATACGACAACGCGCGACCCCACCAATCAGTGAGCGTAGTATTCCAGCCCTTGTCCTTGTCATCAACGGCATCCTTCATCTCATCCCAGTACTCGGCAGTGTTGAGGAGACTGATGCCCGAGCTCTTGGGACCCTTGAAGATGGAGCGGTCAAAACGCCATACTTTGTCACCGGATTGTAAATCTGGGACTGTGGAGAAGTTGTTGGCGAAGATGGAACCCACGAGCCAGCCTCCACCTGAAAGACCGGCTAGATACGTTGCAGACTGGAGAAGACCGCTGATGGGGCCGGTTTTGTTATTGCGTGAATCAGCAGCTGAGAGGAATCCTGCACCGTTCATCAAAGCGCGATAACCACCGCCGGACGCGGCGATGGCGATGTTGGGTAGACCAGTTGCATTGTTCTTATGCTTCTCGACGAAGCTCTCGGCATCGAAGCCGGAAATGTTGACTCGCGACAAGAAAGTCTTGAGGTCATCGATGGTGTTATTTCTGCGCTTTCGAACCCATGATTCTTCCTCGCTGGATAATTCATGTGCAAGACGAACTTTGGGACGCGTCGATGGGCAGTCGACTACTTTCGGGGCATATCCACCACTCGGAGAATTTGGTAGGGCTCGGATCTCGACTGAATTGACCCTGGGGATCAAAGCCGTGTCTTCCGGAGCAGCGATTGCTGCGCTGAGCCAGAGCGAGAGGGCCACGAAGCCGAGCATTCTGAGTATCCAAAACAAAAAAACAGATGTAGAACAATAAAAGATGAAACGAAGGAAGATGGGAACTCAAAGCGGAGGATTGCAAAGGATAAATAAGTTGAGTTGAGCCCTTCAGCCCAGGGGCGCAATTTACGGGATAGCCAACGGGTATGATCTCACTGGGTCTAAGCACATGCTAGAGTTTGATGGTGATTAGTGCTTTGACTGGTTGCAGGGACTGACGCGTCTTGAGTGGCTAGTTCGTTCCGTGGACAGCGAGATACGGAGTAAAAAAGGTTGAGATCCACTGACGGCTTCTTCGGCCGAGAGAGTTTCGTTTTTTTGGAGGCCGGTTGTGGAGGCTGTGTCTCAGCTCGGAACATTCGGCACGAGCTAAGCCACAGAGGGAATATGACGTTTGCGATGCCAGCGAATGCTGAGGAAGTCAATGGCCAGGGCTGATGAGGGGCGTTCAATACCAATGGCCACAGGGCTGATGGGTTCAGGGAACAGGTGAGGGGATTGCTGAACAGGGCCGAGTGCACGGGAGGAGGGGACTTGTTCACTTACTCCAAGTGATGATCTGTTGAACGAGAAATGGGACTTTGGTATCCCCGCATCAGAGTGGAGAGGGCATTCCCAGCGCGGAAATAAACGATGTCAGCGAATACGCGGGAAACAACATGATAGGCCACCTCGCTCCGACATTTGACACGGTACGATGACAGTGGATCATGCCCAATTCAGCTGATCTTACGGAAATTGCCATACTTTACCAGCCCGCTAACGTTGGACATGAATAGGGCTGACATGATATTGCAACAGCTGATGGTTTCAGTTAAAGCAGAAAGAAAAACTAAATACAGAAGCACAGAATTAGAATAACTAGATACAAAGACAAAGACAAAGGGAAGTTTCCGGTTGCGGCCGGTTCCGGTGAGCAAGCTTGATCCTCTAGTGCACCTCTCCAACTTCATGTCGACTCGTTATTTTTTCGTTGGGTTGTCTTCCCTTAGTCTATCCTCCATGAGTCCAAACACATAATCACATAACCAAGCACCATCTCGTTCGTAGTAACATGCTTAAAGTGTCTTGACGGAACCCTTCTTGCTCCCTCTTCGAGGGAACTTAATGTGATTTTGACTGTGTTTATTCATGCCACATGTGACTTCGTCAGTGGCCATGTCTGGGGGATTAAGCTTTTTTATTGAAGTCTATCTCCTTATCCTGAAAGCTAGATCTAGTTGCCTAGTCCTTATTTTCTCGCACTTCTGTGTACTTGACGAGCAAGCTTTGCAGCTACAGCTCGCTGCTTCTCAAGCTTGTCAAGAAGGTCCTGTCTGAAGGACCTTCTCTCTGCTCTTCGACCCTCTGGACTAGTTGGAGGTCCCTGGCCAGTGGCCGGAAAGCAATCCTTCCGCTCGGAAGTGGCATTTTTGTGGTTTTGTGGTTTTTTTGTGGTTTTGTGGTTTTGTGGTTTTGTGGTTTTTTTTGTGTGAGAATTTCTTCTGCTCTAGCAATGAGGGATCAGGGTCTGAGACGGCTTTATATACCTTTAGTAGCTATTAATAAGGTTACTGATTAAATTATTATAAAAGCATATTATTCTGCTTTTAATTAAGAGGCTTATCTTTATTAAGGCTATGCGTATATTGCCTTCTAAAAGCTAAAGTTAAATGGGATTTTTTAGTATGGTGGCTTAATATGCCTCGCTGAGGCGTCATAAGCTTTAAGTATCAATCAATCGAACCCTTCTTGCTGCTCAGAAAGTCTCTCAGCGCAAACTTGCTGGTTGCAGTCTTTACTTGAACAGGCTTGGGAGCCTTGGCAGGAGTATCGACGAGGAGAGGGAAAAACTTGTGCACAGCCTGCCTGGCATCATGAAGACAAACAGGACCAATCTTCTGGATGACGTTCTTGATGAAGTCAAATATGGTATCAGCTGGAGGAAGCTCAGCGTCCAGAGGGATGACTTTCAGAGCTTGGAGTTTCTCTCGGGGAAGGGTAGAGAGGGCCTGGTAAGCGGCATCAGCCATGATGGCGCGCTGGACGAGGACACGGGTTGCTTCAATGTCGCCGGCTGAGGGGGCCGGGCCCTTGTATTTCGTGAGAAGCTTGGGGGTATTGACATCAACAGCGGTGGTTCCAGCTTGGCAGACGATTTGGTCAACAGCCGTAACGGCACCGCGAAGCATGGGACCAAGAGAGGAGAAGACATCCTCGCGACCTGCTAGAGGAAGAGTAGGCTCAAAGAGACCCTTGACAAAACCCTTGGTTGCATCGCTGACAGGAAACTGTCGAATGCCCAGGTTTCGGCGCTTCTGCACCTTGGATGAAGTGACATTCCCAGCGGCCTCATCTTCCTGATGATACTCAATAATGCATCGAGCAGCCTCAGCAAGGTACGGTGCAAGAAGCTCAGAAAGCTTCTCGACCTGTGGAGCATTGGCAGTCCAGTTATCCTTCATCGCTGCGATGATCTCATCAAGCTCGATGGACTGCTCGATTGCGAAAACAGCTTGGAGAGATGCTTCGGCGAGGAGGGCGCGCTCAGAGACACCGGAGAGCTTGGTAGCTTTGCCGCTGGAGATGGTCTCGGCGCCGACGACGTGGCTGACGAGAGAGCCAGCTGCGACACTGACGAATTGGCCGACATCGTCGATTAGTGAGGACTCGATGTCGAGGGTCTTGGTATCGATTTGGGAGACGGTCTTGAGGGTGTCGTAGAAGGGATCAACGTCGTCGGAGACAGAAGTATCCGGCGTGTTGTCAATCTTGATATCAACGTAGTCGGGTTCAGGGATTGGTTCAGCTGCTGGTGTTGGAATCGCGAGCTGAGGCTCCTCGACTACGGGCTCGATGCAAACGGGAGCGGGAGCATCAGTCTGCGTGGACTCAGGGACGGGGGCATCGTGGGCGCTGCAGTTGGTGCAAACAGTGACGGGAATGGGGGCGGGCTCGCCTACAGATTCCGATTTATCAGTGAATGAGGACAGTGAAGCAATCTGGTTTGGCATACCTTGAACTTGCGCACTCAGAGCAAAAGGCTGCCCAACCTGAATGAAAGCGATATCTCGCGAGCGCCTCTCCGAACCCTCAGTCCAGTCGGCCGAGAAAACAACACGCTGGCCATTTCGGGGCTGGATGCCACGTCCACGATATCCAATGTAGCATTTGACTTGCGTAGCTGCACCAAGCTGATACTCAGCATCGTAGACGGCCTCACTTCCCGCGACGACGAGCTCAGGGCTAACGAGGAGGCCGGTGCTGATCTTCCAGATGGAGTAGCCGGTTAATTTGTTGGCGAAGCGCGCTTCAATCTTGACGATGGCTGCGAACGGTGAGTATTAGTAGTTTGATGGAAGAGGACAACTTACAGCGAGACATTCCTGCGTCGGGAGAGATGCTAGTGTCAGGGAGAGTAAGGCCACTCTTCTCAACGACGGGCTGGAAGTCAGTGGCAGAGAACCCGGTGGAGTTGAACTCGGACGAGTTGACTGCGACGTCAGCCTCTGGCTGGTCGAGGGTCCATGCAGCCGGGCGGCTGGATGCGTTGAAGGTAGAGCACATAGTAAAAGTTGTGATGAGATGTGAATATTAAGTGATAGTGAGAGAGGTGATGTGTGAAGTGAGTGATACAGAATGGTTGAGAGGGAAACAGTCGAGATCTTATACCTGACAATCTTATCACGTCAAGGTCTTTCTCATATAAGAGTTGGAAATGATAACAACGTGATTCCCCTTCACAGAAACTCTGTCTTCGCGGGTTAATCTCTGTTTATCCTCCTTATCCCTTTTCAGTATTCATTTCCGAGGTTTCTTCTTCAGCAGCGCCGAAACCAATCAACTATCCATAAAGAGCAGTTTATGAGATCTAGATGCAAATATTTGGTCTTCAGTGTGGTGGAGAATGTTTCAGCCTGCAACTCGATATTCATGCAGGCTGAGTCACAACACGAGGCTATGTGATATTGAGTGAAGATGCAGGCGGCTATCGAAGGCTTGCAGATGCGGGCGCCTGCTGAACATTTTCGACTTGGCTTCCCTTTGGTATGCTAAATCCATGTCGATGCACTTTTGGAGAGAGCTGAAAGGCACGGAAAGGGACGTGATTTCCGTTGCCACATGCCTGTTCTCTTTCGATTGTCCGCCAAGCCTGGATTTCACAACCGCCACTAGCCCATGCCACAAATATTTGCTATCGCATGTGCTATTTTGAGTAATTCTTCTTGATAGTATGTCTAGTTCCAACAGAGTCCCGGTGCCAGTCTTGTACAGCAACCAGAAGATGGTTGTTTGGACATTTTGGAATATACGACTAGTAGGACTGTGTGAAAGCCAAGTAATATTTCTATGTTAACAGCTGCAACATCGTAAAAGGCTGGGTGATTCAAAATGCACTAAGTATACTTTTCGAGTGTAGTAGGTTTGTATCTGTGCCATGCTTTATCATTCTCTTCTGACTTCAAGTCAAGCTCAGACGACTTAGGCAACTCCCATTCCTTTGAGCCGGCGTTC
Organism: Fusarium pseudoanthophilum; assembly: GCA_013395995.1. NCBI lineage: Eukaryota > Fungi > Ascomycota > Sordariomycetes > Hypocreales > Nectriaceae > Fusarium > Fusarium pseudoanthophilum. The sequence goes on along the minus strand of JAAOAR010000641.1, from coordinate 14,606 downwards.
TGAATCAAACTGTTATACCGGCTAGTTTAAACGCGAAATATAGTAACCATGCTGAGATCTGCAGCGTGACCACTTCGGTGGCAATCTTCACATGAGCACAATGGTGTTGCGATTCCTTTCACAATCATTGCTGCATGTCTCATCGCAGCCAGCCTTATTCAGGAGCTGTTCCAGATATCCGCGCGTCAGCCATGGCTGAGCCTGTGTCTTTACAGGAAACATTGTCTCGGCCTCGTACAAATCGAGGAAGTCTTGGTTCAAAACAGTACCCAAAGTTACTCAACAGCCAGCCACAATCATCCATCCACGATAATTAAAATCGATGTGCCCCTGCATATGCATCATGTGAATAACCGTCGTGGCTGCATGAGATGTGTGATATCGCAATTAACGCTAATAGTTCAACGGCCCAGCCAATTCGTGCACGGTGTGGCTTCATATGGATTAGGGCTGGCCGAGACATGCATGGGCCTAGACCACTAGTTCAATAGCGCCCCGATTCGATTGCGTGTGGCGAGCTGTGCAGCTCAGCTAGCCTCGTTATTCCAGAAAGGTACATGGCAAAAAATGGTGAGGGGGGATATCGTCCGGTCTTGGCCTATCACAGGTTATCGAGTCGCGCGTTAAACGTGTCTATAGCACATTTTAACAGCCTTAGTTGACGGGCGAATGCACAAAGCACGCACGTGTAGAGTGTACTACACTGTATGTGAGTGCTCTAGCGTTTATCGATCCCCAATAGCTCCGGAATTAATGACACTATTGATCAGCGCTCTTCTGAATCAGTGGCGATGACAGGTTACCATGAATCTAGAGCTTCCTTTCAGCTGCGCCTACGATAAATATCATTACAATAAGAAGTAGAACCAGCTCTTCATTATCGACAATTCGAGTATTTAAAGTCCAGAGCCTTCCACATTATCCTAATATTTGCATCACCATCATTCAGCATCTGGCCTCTTATACCCAAAAACATCAAACCAACTTCTTAAATCATGTCTATCCCTACCAAAGGAGATCAACTCTCTGTCCCCGCCTACACCGCGGAGGCTGAGCAGAACGCAGTTGAGATCTCATGGTCCCAGATGTTCCGCACTCGCAGCGCTCGTTACTACGTCGTCAACGCCCAGAACCAATCCAAGGGCAACGCCAATGTCTTGATGTACATCCAAGACCGCTTCTACAAAGACTCCAACAGCAATGAGTACATTGGGAAGCTTCCTGGAGCTCGGCAGGAGGGCAGTAAGTAACCCAACACAACTTAGTTGATCAATCGCTGACATCTACATTAGATAACTGGATCGTTAGCATCAGCGATCGCTTCCAGTATGGTCAGAAGAACAAGAATGGCGATGGCCGCTGGGTTGCTCTTCACGACAAGGATAACAAGCCTTACCAGGTATGTACACCACGGTGAATCTTTGTATGACGTCTGCTGACTCTTAAAGCACCGGTTTATGATTGTCACTATTCAAGGCAAGCTTACTGAGGCTGCCAAGAACTTGGCCAAGTCTTTCGGTGCTGGGGAAATTGCTGAGCAGGTCTCGAAGATCGGTGGCGGCTACATCGGTGACTACCTTCACACCTTCTAATGCCCTGGTGTTGCAGGGCATCAAGTCTTCCAATCGTGATATGCCCGAGTGGCCCCTATATAGCTCAGTTGCGTCAATCTAGATCCATCATAATTATGCTCGTACAACATGCAGTTCATTTTATGTCCGTGACTTCGATGATTTACAGGTACCTTGATAATTATACTTTCGGGATAAATAGAGAAGCTGTGTAATTGACGTGACGTTAACCCTTGATATATGAGGTCATCCAGCCGGGCACGGTTCGGGCCGTATGGTGCCCTGAAGCTCATGACTCGTGTTTACTATCCAGCTTAGAATCTGGGGATTATCTCCTTCTCCACTTCCATGGGGCGGCTATGCTCAAGGACCCCTTCTGCCGCTCGATGATAGATACCTACCTCGCTGGCGTTTGCTGAAGATACATAGCACCAAAAGTCCTTTTTGTCGGGTGCGGGATCACATGCGTGCCAGAGGGGCATTTCCCTGCAGCCTTGTGAGACGCCACCACTGCTTATCTGCATGTCTTGTACTTGGAAATTCCAGCATAAAACGGCATGTTTAGTGGCGACAGCGCCAGTCGCTATCCTGTCATCTCGTTGCTGAGATGTATCAACGAGGGCATTCGATGCCCCAAGGCCCAAGGCTGCTTCGCTCTGGCGCCCATGGATTGACATGACAGGAGCGACACCAGCGCATCACATGCGATAATGAAAGAACTACAGGACAGATCACTTACCAGCTGGCTATACCCATTGAACATGGCGCGCCGCATGACATTGTTGAGAGTGACCATATCAACGGGTCCGAAAGGAGGGAGAGCAAGCGGTTAAAGCTGCGGCGGTTAAACACAATCCGAAGTTCAATACCACTAACTGTTCATCAAACAGCCGCATATTATTTGGAACTTCTAGCATAGGCGCATTAAATTCGTACTGACTATCTTACATCCCTGAATCGTAGCATGGCATCACTACCGTTATCGGGGAACTTCACCCTCAGTCGGCGCATTAACAGAATGAGCATCCGCCGAATGGGCATCCGTCGTCTTTGCCCCATCGTGCCGCAGTATGCTTTCCTGCGAGTCAAGTTCCGCGGCCCCAGACCCGAGGTACTTCACGTTCGTCATGTTTCCTCGATCGTCGCTTCGCAGTTTTCTACTGTCGCTGAGCTCGATGTTTGGACCGGTTCGGGAGTTGCCGTAGTTCTGGTAGCCGGAGGAGTTGTAGTTCTTGTATCCTGGGGAGGATCCGAAGGCGCGACGACCTAAGAGGGCGTCTACGAGGGGCTGGAGGACTGGGATGCAGCAGGCGATGATGATGGTGCTCGCTTCGATGCTGGGAAGCGTAAGGTCAGTGGTTGTGCTTCTGCTAGTGGTATGATGTCACTTACACAGTCCAGATCACCAGATCGGAGGTCTCGTCTACCAATCGTTAGTACAAGGACGCGACACAGGATAGAAATCACCTACAAGAGAAGTCTTTGCTGGCGAGCGATGGCAGACGGGTGCACTTGTAGATGGCTACAATGGTAGCGCTAGAGATAGAGGTCAGCATCTTCCAGGATCCACGCGACAACGCGATACCTACATTGAACCGATACCCAAAGCAAACGAAAGGGCAATCTTCTTCCGTTTGTTCATTTGAAGATGGAACAACACCACGGCAGGGTACACAGCAAGGTACAAGTCTGTAAACGCAGATAAGGCTGGTCCAATGTCAGCAAGGCGTCCTGTCATCCACACATTTTTACCTACCGCCAGCAAAAATAGCAAAGTTGACAAGAACATAAGGACTCCAACACTTCTTATCAGTGATAGAGAACGTCCACTGCGACTCGACAGGCGAGCATTGAGCGAAGAGAATGATGATACACCCAATCAAACCCATCATGCAACATCCAGCCAGCACCCAAAGAAATATCTTGTGTAATCGTCCGGGATTCATAAGTCGTGTAATGAGCGCGACGACAGCTAGCTTGGGAAACCCAAAGGCCATGACGCCAAATGGGAACCCCAAGATGGTGTAGAGAATGACATTCTGCTGCTGCGTCACGTTCAAAAGATCGAAGTGTCTGCCGTTACCGTTCTTAACAGCCACAATTGTAACACCGACCTGGCACCATTCGAAGATCTGAAGCTAATTAGCGACACACAGACAAAGACCACAGAAAACAAACCACTGCGACAATTGTGAACCAGTCATCAAGGTGCAATGCGCCTATGATCCTCTTTCGAGTATACACACGGCCAGCCACAAAGATGGTACTCAGGATAGAGACGGTGATGACTAGCCCAAGAATAGTCGGGCCCTTATCGGCGTCGAGATACGCCTGCGTGTGATGGGGAGAAGACATTGTCTGCCAAGCACAAACGTATACGAAAAATAACTCAAGAAAGAAGGGAAAAGGTCTCATTCACTCATGTTGGTTGGGTCAATTCCAGAGGATTGGGTCTTATGTCCTGCAGGAACGAGTAGACATGTTTGCCGAAAGGGGGGAGGCATGGCTGTTTGATGAGAGGCACAGGAGCTATACCATGCTATACTTCTTGGGACCATGGATCGTCGAACCTTTTGTTACGAAGCCAGGGTCAAGTTTTATCAACGTGCAAAGGATTTTTGTTAATACGACGCTGTTGAAGGATGAGCAACCATGAATCCGCATTCGCCGAAACAGTGCTTTTTCTATCGCTACATGTGTCGACTCATACTTGCCTTGGCTGACTTAGGAAACGTTGAAGTGGTTAAATCTCGCAAGGTGGGCAGACTTGGAGTAAAAGGGCAAGGTTGTGGGTGGAGTGAGGTTGCAGAATGTCGACGCGTACCAACAACCAACAACCGTTACGGATAGTGGGGGCCATTTCCGCTTCCCCGAATTCGAACTGAGACTCAGGGGTTGACATGTCGATCCAAACCTTCCGAAGGATGTGTCGCCAAGGATTGCTGTAACCCTTGCTTGACTTCAGAACTAACTGATATGATAATCATACTGTACTTCTTCAATCCCTGCCGTGAAAGACAATTCCTGGCATGTTGTGATCAGGCCACTGCAGTGGTAAAGAGAGCGACGATGCCGTCTGTTAACATAGTTAGATATAACATTATTGAGTACCTGCGATTTACCGCGTACTTATATCGCGTTGCTCGTATATTCGGCTACTCCCAGTCGTCATTTAGCTTGGCACACTGCGACCCGAAAGCGGCTCAATTGGCGAGGCGGCCCAATTTCCCGGTGCCAGTTACCTACTGTTGGCTCCACCCTTGGCGACCACATTTCTCCATAACAGACTTTCTGATATTTGAGTTTCGTCTGCATCACATGTGAATAGATGATAAATAGACCTGCTCTTCTGTTATACTTCCATATAATATCCCCATCAATTCCAAGAAGCTACTGCCTTTAGATGAACATAGTTTCTTTTCCAGCACCTGTTTCTGACTTCTCGCTCTCTCCTCGCTTGCGTTGGGCCTGGTGTCAAGTTGTCCTCTCTTTCCCCTCTTACAAGGGTTTGAGCTGTGTTGGTTCGACGTAGCACTCGGCGAAGCCCCTGATCAGGATCAAAACCATGCTGTTGGTTCAACGTTACAATTCCCAGGTTCGCAACGGAGCTTTGTCCCAGATACCCGTTCACTTAACGCAGATCGCTCTCTGTGCCCCCGTTAAACGTATCAATGTCGTCGTACGATCCAGTGATCAGCACTCGCAGACGAATCACTGCATCTTGTCATATCCTTGGTATGCAAAAGGTTTACCAGGAAGGTGGTGTCAGGCCGTTTCGAAGATCGTCTGAATGCAACCCGAACGACTGGTCCTCTACCAAGATTCCCCAATTGGTCGGTTTTCACTACTGCATGCATGAGAATGGACCTGTAACGGTTGGAGGATTAGGTTCGGCCAGTGGCCAAGCTATCATGCCATGCATTGACGAGCTCTGGGCACTTCTGCTGCTTTCCTTTCTTTTTTATTGCTGTTGATCCCTCCTGAATCACTCAAATCACTGACATTAATTACCTTGCTTCCTTTTTCTCAAGTGGACCATACACAGGCATTTCTTTTCACAAAGTCCTTCATTATGGCTGACACAACAGTTTCTCACACAAACGGACATACCGTCCCCGAAACGGAATACCGCGGAACCGAGAAGAAGCTCGAAAGTTCCGTCTCAGCTTTGAGCACCTCTGGTTCTTCAGACGGCACCCCAGATGCCAACGGTACCAAGTCGGATGAGCCCGATGTATCCATCGCTCTGAACGCCACCAACATTGAAGCCGTTCCCTCTTTGATCAAAGAGATTAATGCTCTTAGTGGCGATCTAGATAGTGATGACCCAACAGCGCGGCTCAAGCTCATGGCCAAGGCCAAGAGTCTGTGGCAGTCACTCGAGACTCCTAGAGAGACCATGCTTCGTCATGTTTGGGCCGAGCCATCGCTTCACTGCGCTTTGACGGCGGGTACCGTCAAGGAAGTCTGGACTCATGTCGCCAAGATTGATGGACCTTTCAAGGTCGCTGATGTCGCGAAGGAGAAGAACATTGAGCCTGCTCTTCTTGGTGAGTACATCCCCGTCTCATGTCCTATACTGTTATTAATAATATGAAGCTCGTCTTGTGCGACATGTCTCGTCAATGGGATACATCACCGAGATCGATCAAGATACATACCAAGCCACAAACTTCATCAAGTCAATGGCTTTCCCATTCATCAACGCCGGATACCCTTGCATGTAAGAACACCCAGACTCCAGTATATATCCTATGCTAACATTATCTTTAGTTCAGGAGCCTGTCTCAACGCTCTCGGTCAATTCCACGAATGGGCCGACATCAACTCATGGAAGGATGCCACTGACATAAGCAACTCTCCCCTACAACTTGGCTACAAGACAGAAAAGACTTTCTTCGAGCATCTTCACACCAACCCACCATACGGTCAGCTGTTCCATCTTCACATGGGCGGCTACCGTCAAGGTCGACCGTCTTGGATGGATCCAGGTTTCTTCCCTGTTCAAGAAAAGCTTATTGATGGCTTTGAGAAGTCGGATGATTCTGCTCTTCTGGTCGATATCGGTGGTTCTTTTGGCCACGATATTGGAGAGTTCTGCCGCAAATTCCCCGATGCACCAGGTCGTCTCATCCTCCAGGATCTTCCCGTCGTGATTGATCAGATCACTTCACTGGATAACAAGATCGAGCGAATGAAGTATGACTTCTATACCGAGCAGCCCATTAAAGGTAAGTAGCCCCGCCTCCCTTATCTTGAAGCACTCTAATCGGAACCTAGGTGCTCGCGCATACTACATGCACTCCGTTCTCCACGACTGGTCAGATGAGACTTGTCTCAAGATTCTGGGCCAAGTCAAGGCTGCCATGAAGCCTGGATACAGCAAGCTTTTGATCAACGAGAACGTCATCCCTAATACTGGCGCTCAGTGGGAGGCTACAGCATTGGATATTATGATGCTTACTCTGCTTGCCTCGCGAGAACGTACGCAACAGAACTGGGAGAAGTTACTTGGAGAGGCTGGACTGAAGATCAGCAATATTTGGACTGTCGCAAATGGAGTTGAGAGTCTGATTGAATGCGAACTGGTTTAACAGATAGAATTCACAGAGCCACGCAGAACAAGATAGATCATACATACACCGCATGATGAATAAAAATAAAGATCATTAGTATCTCAAAGAACTCTAGCACTATCAATTTCGCGATATCGTCCGTAATGACAACCGTATGTCCCGAGTAGAAGCAACCAGCCATTTCACCCCTCATCCGTTACTCCTCCCAGGAACATCATTCTTGAAGTGCGTCATCATAGTCCTGTTACTCAACCTTTCCGTCTTCAGCCTCATCTTCCTTTCCGACCGACGAACTGCATCCAGTTCCTTCTTTCTCTGTAGCAGAAAGCTCCTCTGTTCTGATGATGTCAGATGTATCAGACTCTGCTGGTCCTTGACACTGAGCCGCGCTAGTTGAGACGCAAGAGCGGCGTCCTTTTTATCTTTGGCTGTAAGTGCATCGGAGGCTGCATGACTAGGAAGTGGTGCCGTCTTCTCCTCATTGTCTTCTTGGGGCGATGTTCGTCGTGGTTTTGTGACGGGCGCATCACGATGGGAAAGGATCTTGCCAGATGATAGCCGAAGACTCTCGTTATCAACTGAAACCGCATTTTCTCGACCATGAGCCTTTAGACCCTCGAGATCATAGAACTCCTGCATCTCGTCTGTCAACTCAACCCTGCAGTGGCCTTTGTCTCTCATATGTTGCTGAATTCCCTCTACCGTCCGTCTCCGTGTTCCGCAGTAGATGCACTCGCGGTATGTAGCCACCAGGAAGTAGAGATACCAGATCACAGTCTCCAAGTCCACGATCAAATGGTCTCGGAATGGTATCCGTAGACCATGAACTGTTTCCATGTGAAGAAGGGTCTCATCAAAGCTCTCGTCGCTGTGCGTGCATATGATGCATTTTGTGGGATCAAATTCAGGGATCGCACTGTTCGATGTCTCGTCTCCAGTCTCATCGTCGCTAGTTGAGAGCTCGTCTTTTTGGTCGTTGCTTGTATGCGAAAATCTGTCGCTGTCCTCATTTAATTGCTCAAGCAGACCCGAAGCAGTGGCACGGTTCCTCAAGGCTTGGACACTGGGAATATGTCAGTATGCACGTGTTTGGCATTGCATGCATAAAGTATGCTGAAACTTACTGAGCCTCACTCTTGGCATGCACTCGATGCTCTTGACTGTTGTCGAAGGAGATATCGCAAAGTGAACAAGATGGTTTCGTTGATGTCATGATTGCAAGTGAATATAGCGTAAGATTTTCAGCAGTATTCGATAAATTATGTATAAATAATTCAGTGCGAGTCTTGCACTTAAATAACCACCAAGAATTATACTTCAGATGCGATAAGATGCTGATGATCGCGTGACTCACTGCCGGGTGGGGCTGGCTCGATCAGGAAGCTGTTCAAAGATTTGCTGACGCTGGATAAATTGTACCTTGTCAGTCATTATGATTCATCCATCATCAGCCAAATCCAGATAGTCAGGTATTTCATAAGACAAAGTCACTGACTGTCAGAAATTATTGCTGACACATTCGCTCACTGCGACATGACGCTATGAGAGAAGAACATCAGACACCTGTATCACTAAACAAACTTTTATTCTCGACCGAGGTTTGAGTTCTCAGACAGAAGTGAGAAGCTTAGCATGATGAGGCAAGAGGTTAAAGTTATTGGAGCGGCGAAATGTTAAAATAGAATGTGAAATTATTAAACACTTTTAAATGCTATTACAAGACTAATATTTGCCACTACGGGACCAATCTGAGATTCAAACCCGACTCCAGCTAAGAAAACAAGTATGAGATGACTACCAACTCATTACAAACTTAGGCCTTCTTCTTCTTTCCAAGGTTCCACTTCTTAACTCGGAAGATGTAGTAAGACGCAACAGCAACGAAGATATTGAAGCCGATGTAAGCCCAGACAATGCCAAAGTTGCGCCATCTCTCGGTATAGTAGATCCTATTTCCAGCCATAAACTGGTCGGCGTTGGACAAAGAACAGTACTGACACTGAGAGGTGGCATCAGGATTCTGTAGCTGACCAGGAGCCTGCGTGAGATAAGCCTTCATGTACTCGCCGCAGGTCTGACCCGATGGAGGATTGAAGACAGAGACCTCGGATCGTGAACACTCGACGAGACGTCCACCAAGTTCGGTAGATACAACACCGGCAACCCAGTAGGTGAAAGGACTAACGCGATACATGAAGATCCAGAAACCTGGAAGAGCATCAGGAGACTGCAAAACACCATTGAAGGTCAAGCTCATGAGGACCAAGAGAGTGACAATCGACGAGGCAGTGAGAGCATCAGGAAGAGCAGCAATGGTCATCTGCGCAAACGAGCTGGCGTACAGCATGAGCTGGACCATGAAGAGAAGGACGAGGCCTTGTCGGGCTGAGCTCTGGACGCCCATGACAGGGTAGTAGAAGCAGGCATACATGAGAATACCAGTAAGAGCCTGCCAGGGGATCTCGACGATGACATTGGCAATGATGAAGGCCTTCCAAGAGTAGGCCTTGCTGGGTCGTTCTCGAACTTCGTACAGGTCACGCTGGGTGATGAAGTGAGGTTGGATCTATAAGGGTCAGTACACCGTAAGGCTGAAGGCGATAGAGGGACTTACCTGTTGAACAATGGTGGAGAAGACTGTGATAATCATGAAGACGGAGAAGATGACATTCTGCATGCCTGCAAACGTGTTGTCAGGCTTGTAGAAAGAGAAGCCAACGAAAAGACCAGAGATCGTGCCAAGAACAAGCTTCGACATGATATACGTGGGCATTCTCCAGTACTGCTGGAAGACTCGTGTGGTGACCTCTCGAAGCTGTGCACGGAAAGGCATGGCGAACTCGGACTGGCTCGCGGAATCGTCTTGGGGGTTCTTTGATGACATCTCAGATGCAATCCTCGCGACTTCAGCTTCGACAGCAATACGCTCTTGGCTGCGTTTCCAAACAGTGTGCCAATCTTCACCTTGGGAGCTGGTAGCGTTGTTGACGATCTCGAGCATCCACTCAGCTGGGTTCTCATCATCACCACAAGCCCGAGCACCCTCCTTCTCAAAGTAATCAAGCAGCGTACGCGAGTTCTGACCGATATCGCCAAAGTACACGGTCTTACCACCACGAGCAAGGAAGAGCAGGCGATCAAACTCCTGGAACAGAATGGCGCTGGGCTGATGCACGGTGCAGAGGATAGCTTGTCCTGCATCGGCGAGCTTGCGAAGGAATGCGACGATAGCCCAAGAGCTCTGGGAGTCAAGACCGCTGGTAGGTTCGTCGAGGAAGAGGAGGAGCTTGGGCTTAGCAGCGAGTTCGACGCCGATGGTGAGAAGCTTGCGTTGCTCGACGTTGAGACCTTCGCCGGGGACGCCGACGACAGCGCTGGCAAAGTCTCGCATGTTGAGCATGTCGATGACCTTCTCGACCCATTCGTGCTTCTCCTCGGTGCTCACGGTTGAGGGCTGACGAAGCATGGCGCTGAAGCGGAGACTCTCGCGGACGGTGGAGGTTTCGAGATGAAGATCTGAGACGTGTTAGTAAGTTGCAAAGGACGGTTAATACGGAGATGTCACTCACCTTGTTGCTGGACATATCCTGTCTTTCGCTGGAAGCTGGCATCGAGGGGTCTTCCGTTAACAAGCATGTCTCCAGTGATGACACCCATGGTAGTTCGCTGAGCCAAAACATCAAGAAGAGTGGTCTTTCCGGCGCCACTAACACCCATCAGAGCGGTGAGGGTACCAGGCTTAACCCAACCGGTGACGTGATCCAGAAGACGTCTCGGCTCACCCTTGATCTCAATATCATAGACAACATCCTTCCAAGTGAAGATATCAGTCTGTGGCTCAAGCCCAGCAGTAGAGTCCTGACCCTCATTCGTCTTCTCAGGCACAGCCAGCTGCTCGTTCGTAGCGCTCCTGTCAACACCGTCCTGAAGATGAGCGGGCACCTGACCGCGCTGGAAGACGAGGACCTCAGCTTTGCTAGCAGTCTTGGAGTTGAGCTCAGTGGCGATGAAGTAGATGAGCATGAAGCCGACGAGGAAGGCAAGGAGGATACCAAAGTTGCGCCAGACGTGGGAGTAGGAGTAGCGGTAGTTTGTCTCGATGAAGGCATCACCACTGACTGTTCGCTGGCCTGCTACGGATCCGACGGCTGAGCAGATGAATGTGTCGCCGCTGAGTCCAGAGTAGGAGGGGATGAACTGAGAGCAGTCAAACTCACGACCGTGGAATTCATTGGCAACCAAGATCTCAAAGGCGTAGTAGATGGGATTAATCCATCTGTAACTGTTAGCAGACACTCAGTATAAAGTAAGAAGTCACTCACCTGATCCAACCAAACCAATCAACCATCTGCGGAACACGAATCATGAAACCAGTATAGATAACCAGCGCCAAGACCATGACACCAGCTAACATCATAGCCTGAGAAACCGTCTTCGTAACCGCAGCCATTGTCCTAAAGATCGCAGACATGACAAAAGTCGAGATATACGTGATGAGGAAGAACAGGAAGAAGTTACCGGGCTCACGACGCAGACCAGCCAAGAAATACAGAATGATGTTGAACACAGTCGCCGAGATGAACTTGATCGGTATATCCGCCACAATACCAGAGATGGCTTCAGCAGCGGGGTGGTAAAAAGCATAAGAGGCGTGTTTCTCGACGATAGGGCGCTGAGAGTACAAGTTGTTGATCTCTGAGATGGCGGCGAGTGCATTCATGAGAATACCCATGAAAAGAACTGCGCCTTTGGAGTAGAAGCTTGCGGATCCGTTGCCAGTGCCGTAGTAGACTGAACCGATGATGAGAGACATGATTACATCGATGGCGACGTGTGTTGCTGTCGCGGAGAGATCGTTCCAGATCCGCTGGTAGGCGCGCTTGGTCGTCAGACGGATCTGAGTTGCGATGCTAATGATGTACGGAGACTTGTTTCGAGCACGCTTATCCTGACTGTACATATTATCAGCATGCCGTTGATCTCTTGAAGGTAAGGGGGAACTTACACAAGAGCCTTGCGCGCTCTCAAAGGCGCAATGGCCTCATGGCGGTTATCAGAAGGATAATCCTGCTGATACACCTCAATCTCCTCCCTCAGCCTCTTACACTCTGGCGAATTATGCCAGTAGCGCTCAAACTCCTCCGCCGTACGGGGAACCTTGTTCTCCATACCCGGTCTGGCCTTTCGCTCCTGCGGGTTCGTCACGGAGGTGAGGAAGTCACCCGCTGTCTGACGAGCAGGACACTCCCAGCCCATTTTCTCAAAGTAGGCTTTGGCGTTGCGCGCGGGGCCGAAGTAGATCTGGCGGCCTTCGTAGAGAACTACTGCTTTGTCAAAGAGGTCGTAGATGGCTTGGCTGGCTTGATAGATTGCTAGCGCGTTGGCGGAGCCGGTGTAGTCGGAAGCTAGACGGATGGCTTGGGCGAACTTGAGAGCTGTCGCTGAGTCTAGACCTCGTGTGCTGTATCAATGTCAGACCAACAACTCATCATAAAATACAAAACACTTGTGCTCACCTGTTATCCCACGCAGCCATTGGCGACTGAGCAAGCATCATCTCAGCAATGCTAACTCGCTTTCGCTCACCACCCGAGACACCACGAATAAAGTCATTGCCAACCTTGGTGTTGTAAGTATGGCTCAAGCCACAGACTGCCATGACGATCTGGGTGGCATCCTTGACTACTTCTTCGCGCGTTTCAGCAAGGCCGAGCTTTTTGGGGTCGGTGGGGAGACGGCATGCAGCGGCGAACTCGAGCGTTTGACCGACCGTGAGATGAGGGAAGTGCTTATCAACCTATTCACAAAATTGTTAGTAAACGTCAGAGCGAATTGGTGAGATGCTTACCTCTTGGTTGTAACCGGTCTCACCCTTGAACTCCTTCATCATATCCTTCTGCGAGATACCATTATACGTAATCATCGCCTCCTCTCCAAGATGCAGTCCCTCAAGCTCACCCGTCATGGTCTTGAGCAGCGTGGAACATCCTGATCCAGGCCGACCAAGAACAATAAGCGTCTCACCACCTCTAAGCAGGCCATCAAACTGATGAAGAATCCTCTTGGGCTCCTTCTTGCCCGACTTCAAATGCTCGCCAATCCTCAACGGCGCTTGGACAATATCCGCCACAGTCTTCTGCAGCTGCAGCGCCGCTCCAGTACCATAGACACTCAAATTCTTGAATGCGACACCAGCGCTCTTGGGGCCGACGCCTGCTTCCTGCAGCTGGTGCATGAAAGCTGGTAGCCATTTCGACAGATCAAAGGCTTTGTTTGAGGGGTCTAGTGCGGGATCTTCTTCGTTGATGGTAGCGATTCTGGAGGGCACGGTAGCGAAGCTCTGTCTTCGGCGTTGAGAAATGCCAGTTGCGATTCTTTGCAGTTCTTGTTGGTCTTGCTCATCCATAATCATGGTGCTGGTTCGTCTAAGGGGCGAAGGGCGGGTGTATGTGCCCTCGCTTCCCGTTGAATGCTCCATTTCAATTGAGTCCGGTGGACTCTCAATTGAGTGTCGCTCCGTCATTTTGAAGCTGTTGTTCAAATCAAAGAAAAGTAAGGCTCTTTCAATCGTGGGGCTGTTGTTTGTTGTGTTTTTGTGTAAATCTGACTGGAATGTGACTGTCGAAAAACAGAGTCAAGCACCTCTGACCCGTTGTCAGGCAATTGATCAGTTCAGCCAAATTAAGATTAACAGAGAACTAGTGAATTGTCTATGGAATAGAATGGATTTGACTTTCTGGGCGGAAATGAATTGGGCTTTAAGTTAGCTAACAGCAACCTCACAGACTTCAACTTCTAAGTGCCGGGCCCGACAGCACCCCGACAATGCTGTCATGACATGGTCGGAGCTTCGGTAGGGCCAAAGTATGCGTCTGACATACTTCAGCCACGCTGACACTCTATTCTATCTAGTCCATACTGTAGCTACTTAACAAATTTATTACGACTAGCTTGGTGGCAAGTAGGGCCTAGGTAAGGGAACTTGTTAGGTAGGGTTTTAGCTAAGGATTTCCTAAATTCCTATTCTAACTTCTATTAACCTTCCTTACTTAACTAGTTAATTAATAAAGATAACTTTAGCTAGCTTTATAGATATTATATATATATTTTTTAATATTTTTAGCTATTTCTTAGTATTAAGAAGCTAATTGCTATAGATATAACTAATAACTTTAAAAATAATAAGTATTTTAAGCTTAAATAGATATATTAGTTACTTTATAAAATGCCTTTTTCTTTAAGTAAACTAAAAGGGATTTCTCTTATAAAAGAAGGCCTTTATTATAGTTAAATAAGAATTAGAAGTTAGAAGCTAGTTAATAATATTTTAAAGGCAGGCTTTTTAGTATTTTATAAGCTTAAGAGGAAAGGTAATTATTAAAGGAAAATAGATATAAGGCTTAGATTTAATTATAAATATTAAGAAGGAAATGCCTTTTTTTAATATAAAAGTTAAGAT
>JAAOAR010000640.1:745-89818 GCA_013395995.1 Fusarium pseudoanthophilum | reverse complement strand
GTGAGTGCGAAATTGGAAAGTCGGACTTCCCGAGCAGATGGGAGCACGTTCGAGATGTCATCGGATGCGCCTCGTCGAGACGAACACAACGGTATAGCCCACGCGTCTGCACGACTCCTGTGCGTCCGTCCAGGGCGGGATAAGTAGACAGCTATTTGTATTTTTACTTTCTATCTACACTAACACTTAGCAAAGACTACAGCTAATGCCATGTTTGGTCATGATATATGACAATCCTCTCGGGCCAAACGCACGCGGGTCTGGGTCATTCCATAACAGCTCTATAATCCGTGCTCCTGTCTTGACTGCCCCCGGTGTCCCTGATGCCCTTGCTTTAAATCCTGCCCGGAAACCCGCAATATGCTTGTCACGTTGTGCACAAGAACCCATAATGACACCTGGCCAAAGAAGCATGCGTCGGTATGGTGATTCGCTGATAAAGAGAGTGTAGAAGTTAGGCATCATCTGGTCAATACGTTCTTCAATCTCAAATATCAGCTCTGGGTTGGCGAGCATGTCCTGATGAAAGGCCGACCGGAGATACATAATCAGCGCGTTCTGGTAAATCATTGTTGCACCAGCACGCTCTTTGTAAGGCCGGAGACCATTGCTGTCATCTTCGACTTCAGTAGCACTGTGCAATTTCTGCAGCATATAGTCATACTCCTTCCTCAGCGCCGTCGGCATGTGAGGGTTTTTCCGCTCTTCGGTGCGTCGCGCCTCGACAAGTTTCGCAACCTTCGGCACCAACTCGAATAACTTCTTTCCAAAGCCAATCAGATATCCTCGAGATTTGTACCCACTCAGAATATCAAGCGAATGTAAAGAAGGATCGATGTCGACAAACTCATTTGATGCAAGGCCGCGAGGTGTAATTGCCAGCTTCATTGTGTGATACGCATATAGCTCCAGGATGAAGCCTCTCAAGTTCTGCAACTCATCAGGAGCATTGGTATCACTTGTGAGGAGTGTAATATACTCTTTGCTGGCTTTGAGGTGGTGATAGATTGAACTACGGGAGCTGCCCTGTACGTGCTGACATTGTCATGTTAATGTTCGCGTATTGAAGATTGTTCTACTTTTACTTACATCAAAGACACAGAGGAGCAAAAGAATAAGCAGGACGCGAGATGGAGTTGGCGGCGGTGTGTCAGCTTCTGGGTCGTGAACTGTCTGTCCAGTTCGATAATACAGCAGCTTCTGTATGCCAGATAGCACGTTGGCATAATGTCCACGAGCAGCAACCTCCAAGCCGAGGGTGGCTCCATGACTTGAGGAGGTATCATTAATGACAACGTGAGCTCCTCCAATAGCCAGGACACAATTGAGAACCAGTGGATCATGTGCCGCCAGCGGCAGCAAGTACTGTATAAACGGGTTCCCATCCAAGCTCGGTCCACGTGTCAGCATCTCGGCTGTGTTGTTTATGTAGTGCTGATAAAGTCTCCGAGAGTTGTCGCTTAGATAGGCGAGATTTCCATATGCTGGAGCGGCTCTTGGGGATGAAGTGGCTGCGGCTCTCAATGCTGATTGAACGTTAGGAACTCCATATGATGTAAGGCTGATGTTTTGTGGTGGGATAGAACTGCTAGCTTGTGCTGTGTTCTTGCCGGGCTGCATGTCTGTCTGTTTGCTTTCCTCCAAGTTTGGCCAGACGCAATCTTGCTGCGACCTCTCACACGCTGTGCATATTGGTTTAACCTCGTCGCACTTCTTACGTTTTGTGCGACATGTGAGGCATCCGTTCTTTGAACGTGGATGGTTTCGACGCCATTTCTTTGGGAACGGCGCGCCACGATAAGGGGAAACCTCCTGTTCTTCCATTATGATATATGTAAACGAGTTGTCAAGCAAGAAAAACTGCCTGAACAGCGCGTACGCGTTGATATAAGAACGAAGGAGGGAGCCTTCCAATCCTCCCTACACTCTGCTGGCATCGTCATCCTTGTAGGGCTGAGTATATGAACGAACAGCCGATACTACATAGTAAGCACAACCATACTCGATTCACATTAGCGTAGGATCGATCTCTTATCTAAACGCTTATCTAAACGCCGTGAATTATGGGTTCCCAATGGTCAGCACGCCAATGAATGAGACCATAACACGTGCACGTGGAATACAATAAAGAGAGCAAGGTTTTGGTCAAGTGCGATATGTTGGATCTCGAATCTCTATAGGTCTATCAGCATTATACCCCTATCCATTTGTTGTGTCCCTGGCACTGGTTGGGTCTCGGCATGTAATATCCAATGTGCTCGTGTCGATGTTCTGACAGTCGTAGACCGGTGGCTTCTTGCTTGGAACCTGGACTCTGATGTCCTCAGCCACAATGTTACTGCAACGCTGTCATGATGTCAGTCAATTCCACTATGTATTCAGAACTGTGCACTTACGTCGGGTGCACTGCAAACGAGAGATCCAGCTCGTGGGTCGTATTTCGTTGAAACCGTTCCCCAGAAGTTCTTCATGGTGATATCCTCGATAGTCAAGTTTGCCTGGTATCACTTGTCAGTGACAGGTAGTTGATTTGTTGCAGGTGAACTTACGGGGAACTCGTTGCAAAGAGTCTGGTTCTTCTGGCCATAACACTGAGTAATGGTAATAGCGTTGTCGTTATTCTCATGGTAGAACGTATCGTATGTCACGTTTCTGACACGGCCGAGACCACCGCCGCCGTTCAAAAGACTCTGGAAAGCAGTCTCAACACCGGGCCAGACCTTGATTCGAGCACCATCGCTGGCATTGGACATGGAAATGTTGTAGATGTAAAGATTCTCCACGATATCGGTCTCACCCTTGTACTGGCCCAGGGAACCAACACTGATACCATGAGAGCCATTACACACGAGGTTCTGAACAACCACGTTTGTACTGTTTGGCTTGAAGGATACACAATCTGCTACTGTGAGAATATGAACTTGACCTGCAGAAGTGAGAACGTACCGTCTGTGTTGTTGATGACGGAGTCTTGGATAACAATGCGGTCGGAGCGATATGTGTCCCAACCATCAGAGTTGGCTATTTTGACACCATTCACACTCTTGGCTTCAAGGTCCAAGTCACTAATCAAAACATCGGTGCTGTTGATGATAATGTTGAACCACTGATTTATGTGAGTTTGGGACTATGCACACTTGATGTAACTGAGACTTACATTGGGTGGGTTGCGCATTCGCAGGTTTGACATGGTAAGACCATGTGCGTCCTCAATCGTCAACAGAATTGGCCTCAGTAGCTTTATACCATTTAGTATTGACCGGAAGTGGAGGAGTTGGGGGATATATCACGACTTACAGTCTTGTTGACGGCCATCTCTTCCCAGTAAGCTTGTCCATGACCATCAAGCAGAGACGCCCCCTTTGTCAGGTCGCCATAAATATTGATGTCCTTGCCACCAATCTTCCAGAACGAGGACATGTTCTGGAATTCATATTTGAAACTGTGGTCTGCCCAGTAGTACGGGTCGGACTTGAAGTTGACCTCTCCAGTAATGATGACATCGACATGAGCGAGCCAGGTCAAGTCAAGTGGCGAGGCAATGCTGTACTTTTGATCCAGAACAATTGTGCCTCCTTTGTTGCACTTCTTGAATGCTTTCAGAATGCGAGGAGCATCGTCGACATTCTTGCCCTTGCCCGCGTTGACATAGCAGAAGTCCTTACGAGATCGCGCGGGAGAAGCAGGAAAGGCTTTTCCTGTGCCATAGGGGGCAGCTTCAACATGAGGTCTCTTTGGCAGCGCAGAGTTGCGTGACGAGGTGCCAACGACTGACGACACAAGAGCAGACACGGCGACCGCCGAGAGAAGGTTATTGAACAACATATTGACTATGGAATGAGTCGCTGATAGCGAAACATTTTGTCTATGCCATACTCACGTCTTTATATTAATTATACCATGCCTTTCGATGTCTTTCATGGTGGACATCTCATTGGTGGAATAACTGTATCGGATATTCTGGCAAAGTTCAGGTGAGATCCACCGGCAGCGATCATATCGTTCCCAAACCACGCGCTTTTACCCCACGATACCGTTGATTTAAATTGCGGGGTAGGATTC
This sequence comes from Fusarium pseudoanthophilum, assembly GCA_013395995.1. Classification (NCBI taxonomy): domain Eukaryota; kingdom Fungi; phylum Ascomycota; class Sordariomycetes; order Hypocreales; family Nectriaceae; genus Fusarium; species Fusarium pseudoanthophilum. The sequence goes on along the minus strand of JAAOAR010000640.1, from coordinate 85,756 downwards.
AATGTCACATTCTCCTCAAATTGACCAATGGGCATCGTTGCCATGAGTTTGAGTTCCCCCTTGCTACTGGCTCATCTCCGGAGATCCCCCAACCCCCCAAACTACCCCAAGACTGAACGAGCCGGATTGCCAGCTTGGCTGCCAAAATGTCAACGTTCTCGGCGTCGGTGAGTCGGATGTTCTGGGCATTACGTTGAATATGCAAGACGTTGCTTGCTCAAATCATGCCTTGATCCACAGCCACGGCTTGTTCCTAGTCTCCAGTTCCCTGGAGATGATGCCAAATACCCCCACCTCTTCTTCCACCGAATTTCATAGTGGACTGGCAGGCAGATTATGTTATGATGTTCTCGAGTGAATTGTCGCAAAACGGTCGTATTTTATCTCATAGGAAGTTTCAGAGAGCTAGACTATATAAGTCTTGTCTGGCTTGTGCTTCTTCTTCAAGCAGCGCACTCTACATCCTCGCTGAAGTCCATCTCCAGATCTATTACTCCTGGAACGATGCTTACACCAGAGCCATATGGCATTTCTCTTAACCCACTGCCAATAATTTCAAACCAGCACACTTGGGCAATGGTCCGGATGAATGTCCTGACTTGGCGACGAGTGTCCCTAGCTAAAGATCATAGAAAGCCCCCCAACAGCCGACGTCACTATACGTTCATGCTTATTACTCAAAGAGACTGAATGGGGGCCCGCGGAAAGCTTTAGAGTAACACAGGAGCGCTCCTAGAATATGTCACTAACACGCAATCCATGAGTGAGTAATATACCGTTCGGTCTTTCAAGCTCAAGTATGCCAGCCAAGCTCTTTTGGCAACATGCTTCTACCAAAAGAGTAGTTCCAAAAAAACAGTCCACAGGGTGCCCCTGCTGATTCACAGAGTTCGCTACATGGACATATACAGCGGCAGTAAGGTGAGTAATTCTTACACAGACATGTACAAAGGATCTCTTCGAGAGAGGTGGGCAACACCCCTGTTGAGATGTGTCAGAAGTTTAGAACCAAGCTCAGTCTATCGGTATCTGTTAGACGAGAAGAACCAGCTGAGTATGCTCGCCCAAAATTCTAACCCTCAACACTGGCTACTTACACTACTACAACGAGCATATAGTCTTCAGTTCATGTTATTACTGATACTCGACGGGAACAGAAGATAGCAGGAATGTATGTATTTTATTTCTAACTACTGGCGCGTTAATACGCAGCGTTCGCACAATATGAGCCGGCAATCGTGAATAGACATACTGGAACGTACAAGTAAGTACCTTGGCATTTTCTTACATCTACAACTTTTGGGAATAGGAAGGAAGGTTGTATCCTTCCCTGGATCGACTTCGGAATACGGGGCTCGAGACTAATCAAAGCCAATGTTGAAATGCGAAGTGTAGATGCGACAGCGTTCTTATTAAGAGTTAACAAACGGATCATGCATATGAGTGGCAAGCCATGATGGTGGGTTGTCGGCCTTGATGGGACAGTATATGTCCATCCCGCAGAGTTACATACTCGGCATTATGCCGAGTATAAGATATCATTATCAGTGATGAAGTTTAGCAAGTTGCCTTGGTCACCTTACTGGCATTTATCCGAGTTCTTTTGACTCCTGTAGCGAGGAGGTGTATTAGCAAGCTACTAATCGTGGTATTCTCCAACTACTGGTTTCCTGTTCTTTTTATGAAACACCATATTCAAGAGAATTGCTCGGGCAGCTTGGATACCAGGCTCGTCTGTCATATTATCAGCGACTGCGCACTCTCGAATACGAACGGTACCTGGACCCGACACGTCTCCAGCGGCTGGGTGTCATCTCAGTTGTTTCTATAAAGCGTGTACTGATGCTGTGGTGATCGGCTGCCCCTCAACTCAGATGTTTGTTTCGCAATCCGTTTTGTGAATGTCTACAGCACCTCAAGCTTGCAGAGTCTACTCGCTGACGTGCTACTTGAACAATGATAACTTGTTGCTTTTTCTGAGAAAGTTCTTGAGCGGAAAGGGGCTCTAAGACTAGGTTTGCACTTGTGTCTAGTTACTGTTGAGCGTTCCGTACATATATTCTGAAGCAACATAGCTCGGCATTTAAGAGTTACCATTGAATAAGAAACTGGAGCAAGGCTGTTTATGGCAGTCAAGCGAGTTATTTCGAAACCACAATGCCGGTTTTGATATTTATCGAAACAACAAAGTCGGGATACTGCGCAAATGGAACAGCATAATGGCTACCACGATATTCACTGGTCATCTCTCAAGATATGCACATACATTCATGAGGCATGTGATTTCGAACTTCTATTAATACTCTTGGACGGCTGAGAACATTTCTGAAAAATGAGGCAGACTGCAGGTATGTATGGCTGGGAGCAGTTACGATATTAAGGGTGTTCATGTCATGTGAGCCATAGGAATAGACTTTTTGCAATGCACTTGGCTTACATATAATTCACTTCATCTGAGCCACATCATCTACATACACTTTTGGATGTTATTGGGCATTGAAACGAGTTAAGACGTCGCGATGATGAGGCTATAGTGGTTGGGCCAGCCATCAAAGTCCTCCCTGTCCCAGAAGACCTGCTGGCTGCTTTGATGCCATGAAAGCGGTCTTCCCCCCTTAATTTCTTGGACATTTAAAGATCCGACATTTCAATCGAGACGGTATTCAAGTTCCAGAATCTGGTAGCAAGATTGCTTCAAAACTACTGCGTTCGGGGTTCCCATGGCTTAAGTCATTGAGATTATCCTCACCACGTTTCATCAACTGACCTTGTACATACACAGGGTACATGATCATGATGCCAGTTCATGAGATGGGATGAGAGAACAAACAAATGCTTCGCTCGGTCAATAGATTAGTTTGAAAAGTAATTGAGGCCGATAGCGCTAGATGCCTGGTGGCAGTTGTGTGCAGTGTTAAGCCGGTCACACAAGGTCTCGTCTTGTGACGTAACTTATTCTTTCCTTCAACATTTTTCTCTGCTCACATTTCAATCTCCCACATCACTTTCGCTCTCTCAAATCATTTTCACTCTCCTCAGAAGTAAGCTTCTTCTCACTGCGAACAGGAGAATCTACTAACCTGGCAAGGAACTCGAGACGTCTAGCTGTACACAACAGTCATGTTTTCCGCCAACGCACTGCGAATCTCTCCTTCTCTCCACGAAGCCGCGCTTGCTGTGTTTGAGATGACAGAGCACAGCCGCCGAGCCCAACAGAGACAACTCGATGAGGCGTTGGATATCAAACAGGTCTTCGACTCCTTAGATCAAAACATCGACGAGCTTGAGATGATGACCATGCACCTTCATGGTGTACCTAGCGCTGAGTCGTATTTCTCTCAGGCCCAGCAGCACTTTCACTCGTTCCGTCTTATCCGAAAGAATCTCAAGAACACTGTTGCATCCATCACCGACGCCGACGTCAAACACGCTCAGGAAGTGCGGTTCAGTTATGCCCAGTTTCTGAGCCATATCTCTTGCTACACTGGCGATGACACCCAAGCCCTGGCATCACTCAAGAACATCATCTATAAGTTCGACAAAGAATCTCACCTACAGCAAAGTCAACGACTCGCAACAATGCGCGATCAGCTCGATAGCTTCATTCTCTTGCTGAACAAGATGGCCGCTTTGAAACACGCGTTGGAGGAACAGGGGCTGATCTGACGGGGCATTAAATGAGGCCAGGAGCTTCGTCGTTGCTTGAGATTATGCATGAAGACAGCGCTATGGATGGCTGGGATGTGTATTTAATGCATGGGGGAGCAGGACATAATAATTGCCCACTAATAGAAATCTCTTGGGTGTCTTGAGGACGACTACCTACATCATGATTGAGTCCCGCTCGCCATCAAACTCAAGCCCACATCCACTCACTGGCTCATCGAAATCCAGTGTGACTAAAGAGTGAAAGTAGTTTTAAGATTCCTTCTTCGGAAGCAGTGACGTGGGACGGCACTTTGACGATGGTTCAAACTGTCATCAAAGTGCTAGCTTTTGAACAACATCCAGCCAGTATTCTGCTTCCGGTCAGCTGGCCATTCTGTAGACACTCGTGTCATATAAACTCCTTCCCCTTGTTGTTTCCTCACTGTGATACTGTTTGACTTTTACGTTGGTCTAATCCTCGGTTCTAGTGGTATGGTCTAATCTAGCTATAGCTTGTTTAATCAGAGACCTCAATCTTTTGTCTCTTTCACTGAGTATATCTATGCAAAGCGAATATCCTATGATACGTTGACTTATATGGAGATATGTAGCAGAGAGTCTCTTCTGTGTTCGACTCCTCCTCCTTCAATATCCGACGAGTGTACCCCCCAACCCCTCCTTCGATGTTGGCAACGATCCTTGCACAGTTGAAAGATGTTCCAATTTGCGTTTTGCTATTGTAAGACATTGGGTCGTCTTTGTTCACGTTAGTCACTGAAATGCGATCCTAGTCTTCGTCCATCTTATTGACTTGGGCCATACAAACCTGGCCTCATGGTCTTGGAGTGATGCTATCATTTTGGGCATTGACTTTGGATCGTACCTTCGTTTAGTCATTTCAGGCATTTCTAGCCTTGGGTCTACTTTCTGTCTATCTGGTATGTTTTGTGGCATGGGCTTGGACGTCCTTAGGATTGGATTGCTGTTGTCGTCTTCAAGTCGGCATCTTCAATCTGACAAAACAGACGCTTCTGAGTGACAATAGAAGCCTACTATAATGATCCCAGCAAGAGCTATTTTATGTTTCTTCTTCTCTTATACTGTTACGGCCATTGGCTGGCGAGATCATCGGCTTCCATGTTAGTGAGTGACACCATCTGGCTACGCACATGGGCCATTCTTACACTCCGTAAATAACAAAGTGATCGCGATCAAGCTTCATTTTATGATGGCTATTTCGCATTCATAATGCCTAAATAGCTATTCGTGTCGTGTATAAATGGAGATTACTGGAATCTCGTGTTTGATACTTCCTTTACCTGGTCAGCCTCATTCAATATATCGACAAATACAAACATATCAGACACAATAATTGTGCGAACGGTGGCAATGGCGTTCTTTAGTATTGCATAACCTGTGGAGAATTATGCCAATAACATCACGCAATTCCACCAGATGACCATCCTGGTTCATCCAGGAGTTGAGGATACAGTTAGTAAAGGGTTTGTATTAATCGTGCAACGTGGTGATGTAAGTACATTAAACAAAATATTCATATCCCCTTCAAGGGGCTCATCTCTCTTCCTGTATTTGTCCCCTCACGGAAGACCTTTTTTCATGTTTTGGTCTTTGAGACTCTGGCGATACGGTAGACATTCAACCTCTTACTTGCGCCGCACTTCTGGGACTTATTTCCCTTGCAGACAACATTACACTGCGATACTGGAGCTTCAACACTACCATTAGAAGGGCCCTTCCCACTGCAGTAACAGTCCTCGCCGTTCTCGAGACCCAAGTAAGCGAATCCTTTGCTGGAACAAAAGTTTGAGCAGATACTGAGAGTCATCTTCTTATTTGTGGTCTTGGCACCTCCCAAGGCGCGGGCGCCTTTCCCTTCCGTATAGCAACCAAGGTGTTTTGGTGGGGTGTTGAGCGCCTCGAGATTGACAGTGGGAGTATAAAGTGTGTTGTTCCAAATGGATATGCGATTACCGGCACCACACTTCTGGGACGAGTTTCCCGCGCATGGCATTCTACAGTCGCCGTCTGGTGCAACAGTGGCCTGCGTCTTGGGCGAGTAGCCGCAGTAACATTCTCGTCCATATTCCATTCCAAATAGGGGGTAATTGAGTTTGCTGCAGAACGAAAAGCAGGTATCGAGAGAGACGGCAGAGCCTGTAAAGGTGGCACTAGGAAGTGTCCGCCCCCCTGACCCTCCATCCGTGTAGCAGCCTTTCCAGACGGCAGCACCATCGAGTGCCGTGATGGGTCCTGTTGGTTGATCGGGTTGCTTGATCTTCCACACACTCAATCGGTTGCCTGCACCACAGTAGCTGAATATGTTCCCTTTGCACTGCATCGAACACTGAGATATACCGGTTATGTTGGAGCCTCCGTTGACGATATCGTTGCCACAGTAGCATTCCTGGGAGTATTCCGTGCCGGCATATTTATAGCCGCCAGCCTGACAGAACGCAACGCACTTTTCGTTCGTCATGCCAGTCGTGTCCGCCGTGCTGTCAGATGAGAGTGCTCTACCAGTGTTGCCCTCAGCGTAGCATCCATAATATGTAGCCATGCCTTTTGAGATTTGAGTCTGACCGACAACGAGCTCTGCGGGCGGTGTGTATGAGGTATCATTCCATACTGTGAGAAAGTCGGGTCCTCCACAATACTGTGTTGTGTTTCCTACACAACTCATCTTTCTTGATGACGTGCATGCTGAAGCCTTGGTGTATGAGGCCCCCGATGTGAGCGATCCCGCACAATAACACTCCCGGCCATTTTCCATTCCAGCAAGTGGATAGCCCTTCGCTTTGCAGGTCGATGTGCAATACTCGATAGACATACTATTTGATGTCGTAGCGAACTTGTTCAATGTTCTGCTGCGACTGCCTTCAGGAGCGCAGCCAACATAAGACCAGGAGCCAACCTTATCTCCTATAGCAGGATCAAAGATAGATCCGATGCCAGCGTCTCCAAGGTTGTTGATGGCAGGCTTGGCGTCGCATACTGGGGGTGTTGCTCTCCCAGGACCACCGAAGGGTTTGTTGCACCCGGGAAGAGCATCAAGCATGCCTCGAATGGGTTCATCAATCAGGGGTGCCATCTCTGGACAATTGTCACTGAAGTATGGTGTTTGTGAAGCGGCCAGGATGGGACATTTCGAGATTGCTCCTCCGATGCTATCATTGTTGATGCATTTCTTGATGGCAGTCGCAAGAACAGTCGGATTCCAGCCATTTAAGAAGTCGCCGTGAAACGCATAGCCAGTAGTATCTCCATTGGCAAAGACGAATCGGCCACCTTTGCTCTTGTCGATGTTGTTGACTCCATATATGACCTCGAAGAACAGATGAGGAAGCTGGCGTGGATGGCTTGGCGGGCAGATTCCATTGTCTATTGAGGACATGTAGGCGACGTGGCTTTGGTCAGACTGGTAATCCTGTCCATTCCAACATGATTGGAAATGGATCTGTGCTCGCATGCCGTTGTCGCAATCTGTCTTCCACATATAGTTACGCTCCTTTGAAGGCCCTGAGCTATCCAGGCATGCGAAACTGACTCGATCGGCAACTGGGCGGCCCGAGTATCTTGAGTTACTGTATGTTTTTGTCTTCGAATCATAAGACCGAGCAAAATTGTCTCCAGATAGCATCTTGAATCCGGGAGGAAATGGCTCGATGTTTGTCCTGTTCTCTCCACGCCCGAGATAGTATATCACCGTCCCGCCGTTAGGGACCATCTGGAAGCTTCCATTCGCGTGCTGGTAAAAGAGCTGGGGTGTCCAGTAGGCCGATTTGTCGTCCTGAACCTCGCAGGAAGTGCACCTTGAGGCCTGAAGGCTGTCAAAGGTGGAGTCAATGTTAATGTTGCTGGCTCCAGAGACCTTGTGGACGTGTGCTGAGAAGGTTCCAGGGGCAATGATGGGGTCAACTCGGCCAGTCTGTATGATACTACACGACATGCGCCAGTATCCCTCGACCAAGGCTGCGAGAGCCAACAGGCTAAGGAAGCTATTCGTCTGGTTGACCATCTTGGATGTACAAGTAGTGGGTGAGGTGGAACAAGGGGATAATATTGGCAAGGCCTTGTTCAACACCCGTGAGACAATAGTATTGAGGTTTGAGATGACTTCTGGGATAGAACTGATCGGGACATGATCGTCTCAAATATAACGCCCAGAGCAAATTTTAGCCAGGAACAACGCCCTGATTAAACTGAGTTTGCCAACGGGAGGGCATTCGGATTATACCCTTTTTGGGTGCACTTGAGCCTCAATCAAGGAAACATAAAAAACCACGCGTCGCAGTATGAGATACAATGTCACCAATGGGGTCGACAGTGGACAGGCATTCTGAATTCCTTGGTTTTGATAGTGTGCATTCCAGCGGCAGCCTCTGATGAGTCGCGAGGATGAGAGACTAAGCTTTATTGAAGCTGTCTGGCCGAGTCTGGATAGCTTCAGAAACCTTAAACCCGAGTCGTGGATAGGCGCTACTGGCGCAGGCACCCGCGGTCGCATGATGGCTGCGCCAAAATCGAAAGCCCAGCGCCCAGGAAACCTTATTGCGACGATGCGCTTGTGGTCTCTGACAGTTGGTGTGGGTGCCTTTGTCCATAACCCCATTTTCGATCATCTTTTGCATACCAGTCTTGATTTGAGTTCCATCGGCCCAACGACTTTTCTGCGGCCAAAACTCAGAGGAGAGGCGGCAACTGAGGAGCCACTCCGATAACTATGCAGACATTACAAGTGGACAGTCGGATTTATCTGCTATCCAATGGTTGGTTTGCCATGTTCTCTCAATGCTTAACATTTCGAGAGGCGTTACGCCGTGGACTGGAAGCGTTCCCGTGGCCCGTTGGTGTGAATCCGCTACAGGTCTTTCGGCACGCTTCATGTGAGTTAAATCTGCGTCCTGCTGACTTGGTAAAGAGGGGACATAGATTCATACGTAGCCAAGTGACCGGTAGTTTATGCCAAACGTCATCGTGCCATTGCTAAGATAAATGGCTCCGAAGTTGTCACTGCGTGGTGAACAGCCCAGTCTTGCCGCACGGGGACTAGCATGATCGCCTATCTAGCTTCGTCTGTCGGATTGTTACTAGCGATACCCGGGTCTCGACCATGTCATGTCACTGCTATACGTAGATGCAGTACTATATTGATATGTCAAGGACTGTCATCGACGTCAGTTATTCCCTCCTTAAAGTCTGAGACATACACCGAGAGGGAAGCAATTAATCCCGCGCAGCTTTAGTCGGTGAAAAACGTGACTCGACACACAAGTCACGAAGATGAACGAAAGCTCAGTTATTGATAGATACCTCTGCAGGCTCATTGGTGTACCAGTAGTTTGCAACGTAAGTGTGAAGCATACTATGATGTCTGTGAAAGGATGGACTATTGAGATGATCCGCTGTTCGTTATATCGACTGTGATTCCGGAGTATGAGGACAGAATCGATGTTAATCCAGAGACATGAATCAGGTGATACAAGCTTCTTCGTTGCACTTGATGGTTGGTTGAGGATCATGTCACTATTAAACCAACGACAACCCGCTCTTCTTGGAGGGATTGTTTCAAGTCTTCAATGGCAAAGAAACAGGTTCGCATTATAAAAGCACCCAATTACGTGACGCGGTGACATCCCCTGCATGTTTTGATTAAAGGGCCTCAATCCCATCGTCAGACGAATGGAAATCCCCTGTTCATGCTTATCCCCCTGGTCCAAGGTCGTAGCTATTCGATTCAAGGAGGAGTAGACCGTTAGACAGTTGGACGAGAATTATGTCGCATCGTGCCAATAATTCTTTTGTCTGAGATCACGATGCATTTATTCGATTATACGGATATAGGACTGAAGAGGCCAAAATAATGATCTTCATTTTGGCGTTGCACCGATAGTCGTGATTTTCCTCGCCCGTGCCCTTGAATCAAGCAATTTGGGGGCCGCTAACTCATGTTGACGTCTGGGCAAGGTACTTGCTGGCTGGTGAACTGATGCCGGTGTCACAAGTACCCCTGCTCCAACCAACATCCAATCTCCAGCTCCCAAAATATTTCCCCAAACCTTAACTTGCTCCGTACAACAACAGTTGTCACATCACCTCACCTGCAAGAATCTCTTCTTCCTCTTTCTTCCGCTTGTTTATGTTTATTTCTCGTGCTATTCCCTCGACTACATCCTGGAACCTCTCTCCGTCGTCGCGGCGGTGCATTGTTTGACGACTTGCGAATTGATTTGACTCCGTTGGCCGTCCCCGTGTCTCACCGCAACCAAATGATTGAGCAGCGAACGAAACGAAACGAAACGTTTATCACGACCTCATTGAACGCAGCGACTTTGATAATACGCGATCCTTGATGACCTCCTCAGAATCCGGCTATTGATCCCCTTACGAGTCTGTCCTTACCATACTTAATTCGCAGCTTCGGTCATCCTGCATGTGCCACTACAGTTCTCGATTGATACGATACCGCCAACGGGACTCCTTCCCGTCAATCTTCCGCTACCGCTCGACATAAGCCGATCGCTTCGTGTTCCTCACCGAACGTACACGACCCATACTCGGTCTCCCTCCTCGCGGCGTGGCCAGGCGGCATCCGGCGCGGAGGGATGCAGGCCTTGAAAGGACAAGCGGAGCTTGTGCGCAAGGCGAAGGTATGTCTATTGGGCGAACCCTCCTGCGTCCTCAACATGCATCCTAACACGTAATAGCTTGCTCGCTCGTATCAGGAGCTTCTCGAGTACGATCCCCTGCCTTCCGAAATGCCGACCTGCTAATCTTTGCTCGTAGCGAATTCGCGAGCCATGACCTCAAATCTGTTGGCAACTACGCTCTTGGGAGACTGATCGGGAAGGGATCTTTCGGGAAAGTCTACCTGGCGTCGCATAAACTGACCAATGGCTCCAAGGTACTTCAAGTCTAGCCGGCTTATCCTCAACAATGGCTAACCCGAACAAGGTCGTTCTCAAGTCTGCCAACAAGGGCGACTCGAACCTTGCACGAGAAATCCACCATCACCGGCAGTTCATACATCCACATATAGCAAGATTATACGAGGTTATTGTCACTGAAAACATGGTCTGGATGGTTCTGGAGTACTGTTCGGGTAAGTATCTGCTTGCCTCTTCTGTGGCTAACCTGCTAACTTCCACAAGGCGATGAACTCTACAACCACCTGCTCGAGCACGGTCCACTCCCTGTTTCGAAAGTGCAAAAGATCTTCACACAGCTCGTTGGCGCAGTTAGTTATGTTCACAATCAGTCATGTGTCCATCGAGACCTCAAGCTTGAGAACATCCTTTTCGACAAGCACGAAAACGTCAAACTGGTCGACTTCGGTTTCACAAGAGAGTACGAGGGGAGGACGAACCACCTACAAACATTTTGCGGCACCATCTGCTATTCTGCACCCGAGATGCTCAAAGGCGAAAAGTACGCTGGTGAAAAGGTTGATGTTTGGAGTTTAGGAATCATCCTCTATGCACTGCTGTGTGGTGAACTTCCCTTTGATGACGATGACGATAATATTACCCGGACCAAGATTCTGAGTGAGGATCCTAAGTTTCCCGATAATATGCCCCCCGAGGCTATTCCTTTAATCAAGGCATTATTATCGAAAAGGCCATTGTTGCGTCCATCGCTCCCCGAGATTCTTTCGAATTCATTCTTGGCTGAACATGCCCCGACACAAAGAGCCATTCTAGATGTCCAGCAACCGCCCCCTTTCTCGACGCCCTTGGAGAAGGATTGCTTACAGAGGATGCGAAGTTCTGGTGTCAATATTGACGGAGTGATTGAAAGCGTGTTGGCACAGAAGTGCGATGCTTTGGCTGGCTGGTGGGCTCTATTATTAGAAAAGGAACAACGCAAGATGCAGCGCAGGGAGAAGAAGAGAAGAGAAAGGGAGATCGACAGCCGCAGCATTCGACGACTATCCGCGGCATCTAGTCGGCTAGAACGAATGGCTCCAATCCTACACGAAGTTGACGAGGCGAACGGCACCGGGCGACATTTGAGACTTGAACCATCAAACTCCCGAAACAGGGGGAGGAGTGAGCGACGAAGCGCTCATTACGTCGACTACGTGGTAACAGACCTTCCACAGCTTCCAGAGGTTGGTAGGGACTCCGGAGGAATGAACGAAGATGGCGATCATCCTCCGCCACCTGTTGACAAAGACTCGATAAGGTCCGTGTCAACATCTCGCCAGCGCAGGCCTATTCCACCACCTAAGGAGGGTTTAATACGCAGTGCTCGGTCTCGGGGCTCTACTCTTCACCTTGTCACGACTTCGGACGCACTGGCTTCGAATGCTAGTGACGAGCATCATCAGCATAACGGCCATGAGAGGCCAAAAAGGAGACCTAGTCAACCGCTGATATCCCACTGGAAGAATATGACACATTGGCTTGTCGAAAGTGCGACAAGGAGGAGACGTGGCCACGCCAGGCGAACCAGCCAGAGCACCCCCGACCTCCACAAGAAGGAGGGGAGCACAGCCAGCAGTAAAGATGGGAGTTCGCGACCACAGACAAGCAAATATCCTAACTCTACCTCACCAGGAACACAACCAACTGCTTCACTGCCGAAGGGAGTCGTGGCTAACGGCCAGAAGACCTATCAGGCTGGGAGCAGTACCCAGCGAACGGCATCGGGAAGTCTAGCGTCACCAACAATTCCGCCACCTCGGATCGCAACATCCTACAAACGGCAGTCATTGTCCCCTTCTCCTCTTACGCCGAGGTCAACTGTCAGGCGGTCATCAGCTGGACTTCGGGGCCGAAAGTCGACATCATCCTCGGTATCTTCTGTTCGATCCATCCATCATCACCATCACTCGCATTCCAAAGCGTCGTCTACGAGCTCTGCTGCTTCATTTTCCACTTCGATGTCCAAGACACCTCTGCAGCGAGGGCATTCACCACACCACTCAGTCAAGGTGCTTCCAGCAACACCAACGTCGCATGCCTTCCCATCCAATATTCGTCTCGTGCGAGCGACTCCGCCGACTCTGAATATGTTCAATGAAGGCATGCCATCCGAAGGTCCCCCACAAGCTCCAGGTTCGCCTAACCCTTTTGCATCAGGCATCATGTTCGCCAAGCGGAAACGGAATTTGTTCAAGGGCCCGACGCTAAACAATTTTGGTGGGCCCTCTCAAAGCCAACGCAACAGCTCCGGGTCGCATTCCCGCAGCGCTAGTGCCTCTGGCCTGGGACGCCGATCTGGAGAAATCACGATTCAAGAAGAAGACGAGGGGTCGGAAGACGACGACGACGTCGAAGAAGTTGATGTTTTTAGTCCGGTAATAGGTGGACCGGGGGAGCGGATCGAGGAGCAGATCTTTGAAGAGAATGAGCCTCAGCCGAGCCTAGAACCAGCGCCGATCATCATTCAAAACAAGTCAGAAGGCCCGTCCACGACCACTGTGGGGAAGGCACCTGCGACTTGATGAAAATTCTCCGTTAGAAAGCAGTTCAACGACTTGACGAATCATACTAGATAATTTCCTGGACGACAGTGGTGGAATCGCTTCATCACAGGGTCCAAAAGCTCTGCGGTACAATGCTGTTTCTGTTTCTGTTTCTGTTTTTATTCGTCTCTCCGATTCTTCAGCTTTGGCATCATCCGTTGAAACATCGAATGGTGCATAGCCCCTTATGGATACCTCTTTTTGTTATATACGATCATGGAACGATAGAGCTTAACAGACTATTATTTATGCGTTTGCAAATCAGCCAGCCTTGTTTGTCTTAGTAACTTGTTCTAGATGAGAATCTGTCAGCCATTCACTTTGTTTCTTGACAGCCCTTGCGTGAGTCGCGCAAATAATTTTGAGTTTCTGATTCCTTCGAGTGTTTCGTTGCCTCGTCCAAAGAACACCTTCCAACAATTGTTCCGTAGTACTAAATATTTGTGAAAACAGCCAATCTCCTAGAAAGAGTGCGAGTGACTTCGTCTTCGAGACTTCTTGTTCAGTATCGCCTCTCGCTCTTCGCGTAGCGTGATCCAAACCCAGAACCATGTCATTGTTTCAATAAAGATGAATGTGAAGAATAGGCGGTTCTTTAGCATGTCGCCGCCCCAGCCAGCAGGGCGATATGATGGGTTATAAGAGCTCGGATGCGACAGGTGGCTGCGAGAGGACTTGTCGTACATGGGAGACGATGGGCCAAAGAGGAATATGTAGACGACGAAACCGAGGGAGAGGAACGATCGCAGGGGAGCTGCATGGCAATTAGCGTCGATCATAAGTAGAACTCGGGCATGGGATGCCAACCTTGTGTACCCCAGTGGAAGATCAGGCAGACTTCATCGGGCATGGATAGGGATACCAGATCACTAAAGCCGACGAAGACGAGGACAGCGGCGAGGAATGCGAGTGGAGGACTTTGCAGTTCAAACCCTCTTGCTAGAGGCTTCATCATGAGTCGAGTCAGCTTAACCAGGCTTCGGAGACGTTGCGGCCAGCAGCCATGCTGTGAGGGAGACTCACCATTCCCATGCTTTCTCCCAGCATGAAGACCAGCGCTTGCTCATTGATGGAGCTTGGGTTGGTGATGAAGAAGTATGCGAGGGTAATATGGAAAAGGGATACGGATGTTATGATCGTTTTGGCAGATATGAGCGCCATGGTTGCGTTTGATTCCCTCTGGGGATGGTGTCTCGATGTACTGGGCTCGTCCGTGTCGTGTGCGTCGCGGTATGAGGCTTTCGCCAGTCGCAAAGAAGGTGAAACTGGCAGCAGTGTGTTTAAAGGAATGGAAAACAAAAGACCCAGCTGGAAGGCGTACTAATTAGCACTTGATCAACATCCAGGTCACGCTGAACAGTTGTTAGGTTGTGAAAACTAGCTACCTACCTTGTTAGCAGCAAGCCAGGGGTTATGCCATGCGTCACCCGCGCATGGATGCCCTGGGCATTTGCGGGCCGCTAACCGCGGCTAGCGAATTAGATCCGATTGCAGGAGCGCCTCATGGCGTCGCGGGACAGCATTTAATGTGGCGGTGCTTGTGGCTGAAACGTCAATGCCCTTGTTTGGATTTGACTCCACTTTCCCACTCAAGCTCGAGCTCGGGCTGTGAGCTTTGTTGGTAGGTAGGACTCGGACCGGACATGCACGCACCATACCGAGCGGTGCATTCACTTTGAGCAATTTGAACCAATACATTCGCTCTGCACACCGGGAAAACATACAACTGTTAAGATCGGGCGTCTGTTCTTCAGAAATGTCGGAAACGGGTGATCCCTTGCTGGATAAGCAACGGCACATCAAATATTGGCAGCGCTGTCATAAAACATATCTCCCGTCCCCTTACACAGCCTACGACTCGACCCGCCTTACTTTCGCTTGCTTCACCATCTCGGCGCTTGACCTTCTCTCTGTTCCGCTCACCCATACTGAACGTGCTGCTATCCGTCGGTGGGTTCTCAGTCTGCAGCATCCAGAAGGTGGCTTTTGTGGAAGTTCAACGCACGCATTACCAGCTCAAGAAGCATACAAGGGCACAGCAAATATCGCAGCTACCTTTTTTGCGCTTGTACTGTTGGGTCTGGCGGTCGATGGTGAGGATGAGGCGAGATCAGCTTTCAGCGGGGTGAACAGAGTACGGTTGTTGAAGTGGCTGAATAAGCTTCAGAGAAAGGATGGGAGTTTCGGGCAATTTTTTTGGGATGGAAAGATTTTGGGTGGCAGAGATATGAGACACAGCTACCTAGCGAGCTGTATTCGATGGATGTTGAGAGGAGATGTGAAGGAAGGCGATGAGGGCTGGGTGGAGGATTTGAACATTGATGAAATGATTGCTCACATTAACAGAGGCCAGGTACGTTATACTTACTCGAGCGATGCCGTCTCACTAACACCTCTTAGACATATGACGGTGGAGTGGCGGAATCGTCGCAGCACGAATCCCATGGTATGGTCCCTTGACTCATTGTATACTCGCATAACTCACCTATCTAGCTGGGTATGCATACTGCGCGATAGGTGCGCTGTCACTTTTAGACAGGCCACTAGACTCGACAACACCGCATCCTCCCGAAGAGGCACTGAAACGGGGCGTCCCGAATCGTGATGGGCTCCTACACTTCCTCGCCTCCCGCCCCTTCGCCTACCTCGCCAAGGAAGAGGAAGTGGATGAAGTTGACGAAAACTTTCTCGAGTCAAAGGCTGGTGAGCTCGATCTTGGTCACATCGGATTCAACGGTCGATGGAACAAGAAGGCCGATACGTGCTACTGTTGGTGGGTTGGCGGTACGCTTGCAGTAAGTTTCCCATGTCTCTCTGAACATAGCACAGGACTTACTCAACTCCCAGATGCTAGGGAATTCTAACATCATCAACGTCATGCCTTCGCGACGTTATCTTCTTAATATCACACAGCATCCCATTGGCGGCTTCTCCAAGTCCGTTGGAGGGCCTCCGGATATGTACCACTCGTATCTCGGTCTAGCTGCATTGGCGACCATGGGTGACAATGATCTAAAAGAATTCGACGTGGGACTATGCTGCAGTCAAGAGACGACGAGGAAGATACAAAAGGCGAGGGACGGACTCATAGAGAGCAAGGGACGGAATGGGAAAGCCTGGTGTGACGATGGCTTCTGGTAGATCTCGTTTCAAACGGCGCCCACAGCATTGAGTATATATAATGAAAATCCCTGCTTCGATTTACGAGCATAACAGAGTTTGCGAGTTCTTGAGTGCAAAACTTTGATGATGCCTACCTTGCGCTTTTTTACGCCAAACCGTGAGTACTTGTTAATAATGCGGTGCACATTTCCTTCAGAACTCTGCATTGCGACGATCTTTGGCTTGTTGATCCATACCCAAATCTATTCTCAGGCTCAAAGTTCGATACAGTCTTCATTGCAGTATTTTGAAACCTAGACGTTAACCTTTTTTATAACATAAAATTCGTGGAGAGGAAAGATCTTGTGAGCAGCCCAATAGTGAGTAGGCTTCAGGGTAGTCAAGCGATCCATAAATATGACATCACGAGACAGTGAAACAACATCCAGGCAAACACAACGATGCATTTGCTGATTTAATAGTCTTCTGTAGCTGAGACACTGGAGGCGGCTAGATCTGCAATTTACTTCTTGTAACATGGTTGAACAATTGGCATTTGTTAGATTTGGGTTTTGTAAACTCTCTCTGAATCCGTTTTGAACGGATTGGCGATCACCACTAACCCGCTTTTGGAACCGTTCGGCCCCGCCTTAACTTTGTCGGCTTGGATCATCTTAACCATCCCGCGATTTCCAAGACTCCATCGTTTGCCTCCAAACGTCGCCGCCATGTCCTCATCACCAAAAGACACTACTGAGGCCACGGAGCCTCCGAAGTCAACCGATACCGATACCCAGCCATGGAACGAAGACAAACGCCGGAAGTTCGAAACGTCAGCGACAGCTCCACCCGTCAACGATCGCGACACTGACGAGGCGTAGGAAATCGAAGAGCGAGTTCTACGACCCATGCCAAGAGGCTGCGCAAAGGAGCTATAGATGCTTGTTCAGGAACGGAGGCGATAAGAATATGTGTGGAGAGTATTTCCAGTATGTTTCTCGGGACCGAGCAATCGGGGCAGGATGCTGACGCTCGAGCAGGGCATATCGCGATTGCAAACAAGCATGGGTACGTTATATATACACGATGCTACAGCTGAAGAGAATACCCGATACTCATCACTCCCATAGACCGACAAACGGAAAAAGGAAGGCCGCGGCTGGTTCTAATGGGGATGTTCGCTCTCGGCAGCCTGCGTTGACCTGCTAGTTCCAGCCTGTCTCGGCATCATGACTGACGACAGAGGTACCATTGTAACATTAAAGGAGTTTATATACTGTACAATACGGAAGCGCGGTGCCAAATTCTGCTATCTATACTAAACGAAAAGTCTGATCTCCTCTCAGTGCAAGCATCATTGAGAAAATTCCAGTCCACCTCGGCTGACAGGCTAGGTCACCACATCTTCGCAAATTGATAGGGCAATGACTTCCTGATCTGTATGTCTCTATCCTAAGGTATCTCAAACATCCACCGCTTTTCTACACCGATGGGAACACAGCTACTGTTGAGATACAAAGACGTCCCAATCGCTGCTTGCCAGGTTTCACTGTTTATGCCTGGATCAACACCTCGTCTTACACGAGCTGGCATGGTGTTCTGAGGTTGATGAGGTATAGACGGAGCTGTCACCATATGGTAGGTAGTTGGATGATGGCTTGTCATTGAGGCACGAAGGATACAAAGTTGCACAAAATGCATGGTTGTTCAATTTGGGAACTGCATAAACACTACCCCGTCGACAATCTATCGGAACCCCCCAACTAGTGACAATTGTCAGTCATGCGGTCGCGAGATTTGTCGAAGGCGGATTCCTAGAGTATAAAGACCAGTCGCACTATCCAAACGGGCGTCGGGCTCGTACTGGAACCGAGCCTCATCGGCGCACTTGTTCAGCCTTGTGGCATGCCACGTTGAGCACTCTTCAAACACCTGTTTGTCCAAAGCCACTCCAACATCAGCTGTCAATCGGATTGAATCCAGCATCCTCCCAGTTCTAAGCGAGTATACCTTCCAAGAATCGAGTGTAAGTCCGATCGTCAACGTGCATGCGGCTCCTAGCGTCCCAAGTCCGAACATGAGAATCCATGGAACAAATGTCATTGCGTATTCATCGATGTTGGACTGGACTTGATATCTCTCAGCCCTTACCGTTTGGTCATTGTCAAGGAGTACTCGGCGCGCCTCTATCTCGTACCATAGGAAAGCATCGGCAAGGGTTTCCAGGTCCCAAATCTGTCGACTTCCTTCAGTCACCGCTCCAAGTGCCGCTCGAAGCAAGTGTCCGCCGAGCCCGGACGGTCTGCCATCACGACTATCGTCAAATGTACCAATACGTGAGGTCAAGCTCAGCACCGGAATATCGTGCCCTGTATCAGGCTTCTCATCGACAAGAGTGTTCTCAATCATTGACCAGTCACTCCCATTCACTTTAATATCAGCCCATCCAGTGGATCTATTTAAACGGCATGTCACACCTGAGAATGTCAGGCTGTAGTTTGCTTGTCGACCGTCAGACTGCTCAGTACTGGGAAAACCTTTGGTAAAAGGTATCAAGCTACCCCATCGCTCTGTAGCGATCACTGGACCACCATCGAGCCCAGAATCCATAACCCCGATCCAGAGAGCGGTCTCTTTGAAGGCAATGAGCGGGTATGTGGTCCCTGGGTATTTGGCTTGGACTTCGTCCAGTGCCGTCTTTGATACAATAGATTCGTTTGTGCCGAACGGTGTTTCGTATGTGGTTGACTCTGAATCGAAGATTGAAGCTGCTTCCTCGAGGACAAACCTGAGATGTGAATTGCGCTTATCTGGCACCACCATGGCTACGTCTTGGAGATGGGAGGGACTGCAAGACATTTTCAGTCGATAGACTGGAGTGTGAAACAGTTGCATAACGGCAGGAGAAAGCGACGAACGTGATTGATCCGAGACATTGACGCTCACCAGCCCTGTCGTAGATGACTCGAGCATCCCTTGCTGTAGGCGTGAAAGCCTATCCTGAAGTCTTGCCGAAATCTGTTGCCGGATTGACTGGTCGTCAAATGGTATTGGGCGTGAGCCTCCTGGCAGCACCGAATGTGTATCATACAGATATTCAAGCACCTGTGTAGACGTATCCACTCCGGCCTGCTGATATGCCACAGCGTTGCCAAGCAACGAGAAACTCAAAGCTGAGAGAACAGCGATCATTCCCAGGCAGATCACGCGAGGCCTTCTTGAACGGACGAAAGTCCAGAACTTGAGTGGGCTGAAGGACCCCCAGTCTGTGCTGGCGACTTCGACGAGGACCTTCATGCTCACAGCAGAGTTTCTTCCGCTATGCTCGTTTACAGCAGAAAGACGAGCAAGTTTGAACATATGCCAATTAGCGACTGCGACGACGGCTGGAGCCACCAGGATGGAGAAAGCCGCGTCGATGAGCTTGGCTTCAGTCGACGAGAGCTTGCCTCCAACAACGACAGCTGCTATGTAGCTTCTGTCTGTCTTGACTTGGATATATGCGATGAGCCAGCAACTGGAGATGAGAGAAGCTGAGCCAATGAACGCAATTGTTATAAGCGAGTATAGGACATGTCTTTTGAGGGGACAGTCCGTGTGCACTGACGCGAGTTCCTCTGTAGTCTTGTCCTCTCGACTTGGTGCTAGCAATCCATCGTGGTCGGATTGACTGCCGTGTTGAGTATCTTCGGGCTTGGGAGTTCCTGATGCACTGGTATCGACAGATTCAGGGTCATCTTCTTCTGTTACTACGCTGAGAGGTGATACTGGTCGGTTCGCCATCTCAAAAGACTCATTTTCTGGCTGGGCTCCCATGTTCATTGGATAAGAAGGAAAAAGTGCTCTTGCTCAATTATTCGATAGCAACGAAGCTTGCCAATGCATTTATACTTCTCTAAACATGAGAACATTTCGATCGAACCGCATTTCAACACCAACCACAAAATGAGGCTCGCAGATGGGTTGTGCCATCAAGGCTGAAGCGGATTTACGGTGTTTGTGTGTCCCGAGAGCATGACTGAGGTTGGCAAGATTCTTCCACATGATCGCACAAGCGTCTCTGATGACCTATTCTGTATAGTCAGTAATACGGGTGAAACAAGGTGATGACAAATATTACTCGCCAGAACCGTCGTGATCGTGGGATATTTCGAGCATCGCCTCATTGTTGTAACTCGATAGCATGCGGTGGTAATGCCTAGGCTCGGTCATCGATGTGATTATTCGCCTATGACACCCTCGGTCGCCGATATGATACTTCGCGAACCGCATTGAAGTCCTACAAAAGGTAGCGGGCTTTCCGGTATTGCGATGAAATTCCCATTTGGGAGGTGTTTGCATGGTTCCGAGGTTGCTGAGCAAGCGCCAGATCTCAAGTGCCTCGGGTATGATGAAAGTTTCAGTCATCAGACAAAGACTTGCATGTCCTCTGTTTGCCCCTGCCCTTTTGGATCGCTGTGCTGCATCTTCCTTAGATGAATAATTCTTGTTGTCCTTGAACTCTCAATTGAGCATTGGGCATGTTAATTTGTAAAAGGGCACGGTGACTAGCTGAGTGAAGATTGACAAATTGTCGCCGCGTTCAGATTGCGGAAGTCCTCCAACCTTTACATCTTAGTCACCATCGTTTGTAGAATGTAACTCTGATGTAGAAAGAGGTCCATATCTGGGGTGCAGTGCACTACTACGTCTCATGCGGTGGCTCACAACTTCCCAGGGTACGGATTGAAGATGCCTGGATAGAACAGGGAACCATGACTGAGAGAAGTTGATGATTGAGCTGGCAAGAAAACCACGGATTATACTGACAGATGTGATGTAAGCGCTGTGACATTGAGAGCACACCTGAGTATAATGCTTGAGCCTGGAAACGCCGTATTAGGTATTTCTGTTGATGCTGTAGCAGAGCCAAAGCGTTGGAGAAGGCGCGACAGAGTTGGCGGTGATGTGGCGCAGGCCGCACCGCCACTCATCCGCCGCCCCTCCCACCTTCCTGTGACATCCCACTTCAATTTGAGCCCCTCCAAACTCTGACGCACCTCACTCTCAATAAACCAAGTCGATTCTACCTAGTCAGTTAGGGCGGGAAAAGCGTCGTGAAGTTTGACACTCATGAATCACCGAAAGGTACCCAATCTCAAGAACGGTGTCGACCTCCAGCTGCAGTCTGCTTTTAACAATGGCAACTGGGCTGTTGTGGTCCGTCTTGCAGAGAAGCGGGCCCAAACTTCCAACGACCAATATTATGAGGTGCGATTTGATGGGAGCTGTACTTGGGCCATCTGTAGACTGACCCATATGAATAGATCATGAGAATATGTGCTGAAAGCCACCTGGATGATCCCGTTTCCAAGTTCGCGGCCATAACCGCTATTGACAAGTATGTCAGAGAAGGAACCGTTGTCAAAGATGTCGAATCCATGGATCTCCTTGAATGGGCCAGCCTCGGCCTCGGCCTGATGGACGAAGAAGACTTTCCCAAGAAAATTGGACCATTGATGGTACGTCTTGTGAAGGCTGCGCCCAAGGATATGCGAAGCTTCAGCCACTGCTTTGAGTCATGCTTATTGCACTGGGATCTTATCAGCGCGCAACAGGTACGGGAACTTGTTACTGACAAGAGTTACCATTAACATATTCCCAGATTGCCGCGATATTACACAGGACATTTCCTCAAGATCATGGCTTTATGTTTTACAACATCCTGACCACGCATTTATTGGCGGTTAGTGCAGCAATCTTATGTTTAATTCCTCACTGATTCCCGCCAGACTAGCCCTCAACCACCCCTAGAGAAAAAGAAGCTATATGGGATGCTCGCACTGAAACAGATTCAACGTGCTGCACAATTGGCTGAAGAGGTATTACCCCTTTCGTTAATAATAGCCCCTAAACTCACAATCCTAGGTTGCGGCCACTGGAGACGAAGACGTCGAACCACAGCCACGAAGTATCCAAACAGAAGAAGAGATCCTGCTGTTATACGATGTAACTGAAAAGCATGGTTCCAAGGATGACTTGGCAAAACTCGTCTCAAGTCCCGTCTTCAGTCCTCTTGTTCAGTTCCGAAAGGGCAGGAAGGAGTTGATGCTACGCACCATTTCTCGCTACCAACAAGAACAGCAGTTCGAAGCTATCTTCGAGTTGTGCAGGGATTGTTTATCAATCGAAGGCGAAAACGGTCAGCCAAGTCTCGTGGCGGTAGACTGGAAAGTCTGGCAGCATTTCATTGAAGCCGCCACAGAGATCAAGAATACCAAGCCAGAGTATGTGCGAACTCAAGAGCAGAAGAAGCCATGACTGACAATATTCAGCATTGAAGAAACTGTCCAACAACTCCTATTGAAGTTCATCAAGTCGCCAAATCTGCGACCCATCCACGAGCGCACTATTCTATTGGCGCGTGTCTCGGCCGCCTTCAATCTTGCATCGAATGACGAGGACGATGTCATTGAGAACGTGCCTACATCATTCCGACTCAAGGAACTGATCAGCTACGTGGAAAGCCAAGGAACAAATGCTGCGTGCTTTGATGAAATCAAAGCCTTTGCAGAGAGACTCAACCCAGTCGCATTATATTACATGGCATACGGGCTCGTTCCCATCTTGGCTCGGGCTGCAGAGGACGAAATTCAGTCGGCTAGATTGGTCAACCTTTCCTTCAAGCTAAAGTACTTTGCAGCCACATGCCCCTCTATGTACGGCCCAGTACCAGGCATAAAGCCTCAGCGCAAATATTTGATCTCTGGTGTTGAACTTGATGCTAGCTCACCCGGGCCTGCTTTCTCAACCATCGCCGAGGCTGCACTCGAGGCTCACCGGTCGCTATCTGAGTTGACTTCAGAAAGCCCTACTATCGAGGCTGAGATTAGACCGGAACTGGCTGTCATTATCGGTCTTTGCATAATCCAAACTGCATTTCCTCCGTCAACCGATACCTCGAACATTCCTGTCTCTTACGCCCCCCTGCTGCGAGCCCTACTCTTTCTCGAACACCAGCTCACTTTGACACCGAAACACAGCATCATCTCCCTGCTTCTAGTACAACTGCATCTTCGAGTTGGCTCGGCGTCTCGTGCCCGAGAAATCTGGAATACACTGGGTGTCAAGCGCACCATCATGGACTCACTCGCTCCCATTTTTTACGACCGCCTCTCGACGGTTTCACCTGCTCTTATCTCATCATCGGACCGAACCGGCTCTGAAGTTCTGGACTTGCTGAGAAATCACTTCGACATATCACTGAAGCTTAAAATGCCCCGGCGGCTTATAGATGCTTTCGACTCGAAAAATTATAGTAGCGCAATCGATATCCCCGAATACATAGAAAACCTGCGGTGGAGCTGCACACGAGCGATGAGTCTGGTAGAAGAGATGAGAACCGATCGCATCATGGGAGAACGCTTCTCAGAGGTGTTGACCGATCCCCGATTCAGTGAGTCTTTCAGCCGTTCACCACTCTCGACAAAGTACTAACGAAAGAAGCCGAAGTGGCCGACGATACGAAACTGGTTGAGACCATAGACTATGGATCTTTCCCGTCATGGGAATACAGTTCTCAGCCACCTGTGTACTCCCGTTTGCGAGTTGGACCACCGCCAACAGTATGCCTTCCCCTCCCCATGAAGCAAAGCTAACATGTATAGAATCGTCGCGCTCATCTATCCCTCCTCTCTGAAGCATTCCATGAACTCTTGGGTTACAAGCCTCCTCCCAATTATAAGGCTTCTGCGGCAGCCGCCATTACAGACCAAATCTTCGTCCTCGAATCACTCAGTCAACTTAGCAATTCTTTCATGAAGTTCGCTAACGGTCCCAGCGGCGACCTCACACCACAAGAAGCAACCTACTTTGAGGTCATCAGCCTACTCAGTACTCTCATTCCCTTCGCAACCGGTATCAATAGGGCCAAACCCATCCCCGAGGAATTTTTCCAGATTATGGACACTCTGAAAATTGCCATAGACACTCTCAAGCTAGAGCTTCTGCCTCTCGCAAACGCCTCAGAGCAAGTCACAGCTCTGAGCACGCTTCATTCTCTCGCCATCCTCCACGACACTTCCGTCGCTATCAAAGCCTCGGCCCAATGGGTTATTGCCTTCAATGATCGCGAAAAAGAGCGTGATCGCTCTGGGAAGAGTAACCTTCCAAAAGAGGTCATGGCTAAGATCAGGGAGCTTGTGATGATATCTGAGGCTACACTGAAGGAGGGCAAGGCCACCGTGGCGAAGATGAAAGAACAAGTATATGGGAGAGACTTTGAGCCCGCGGTAAGAGCGTGGATTTTCGAAGACGCAGATAACATTTTGGGCATCGTCGGAGAGGCAGCGACGAATAAACTCGTCCAAAGCTGGGAATCCAACATTAAGGGGTGGACCCAGGTAGTGTGGAGTTAGGCGTTTTCGACTGTCAACGCACACCAGAATAGATCGATGGCCTCGAAGGAACTTACGCTTTCGACACCAGCTCTCATGTCACTGCACCGGCCAATGCATGGCTGGCTTATATCAGTTGGAGGTTGACTACGAGCTTCGGCTGGGGGCCAGATGGGCTTGATTCTTCAGGCTCCGGTATAAGGTCAATGTGAAACCTCTGCCGTAGCTCCCGTAATCTTACATTAGTGGGATGAATGATAAAAGTCATGGTTTCGCCACTGCCAGTGTTCAATGTCGTGTCGACTGCACTGCTTTCGTGTAGTTTCTGGTCAATGTAGTCTTGGCCCTTTCGAGCTGCAAGCATAAGCTTGCCGTATCGAGTTCTGTCAAATTCTTTCATTGCCGCATTGTTTTCCCATAGCATCTCTGCTAGTTCTGCACAATCGGCGAGAAGAGCGAGTGCCATTTCTCTATGAAATTCGATAGCAGAGAGCTGCTGTGAATACATCTGTAGAGTGCGTGATGCCTCGTGCATGTTCTCCATGCAAATTGACGAGTAACCCTGCGAATCTCGTATATTGACCTTGACCTCCGACATCGTTGCCTGGACAAAAGGCCTGGCGCCAATCAGAGCTTGATCGTATAGCGATTCATCGAATTTATCTGTTATGACACGCTTTTCACGCATGCGATTGAGGAATGAGCAGATCAGTGGCTCATACTCCCATTCCATTCGTATTTGCATCGTGCCCAGTTGCTCTTCCATATGTGCGATACCTGGAGGTCGGCGTGATGGCCAGATTGAAGAAACCAAAGACCTAAAAAGCGCCAGCTCATGTATGGTGATCAAGGGGTAATCCTCAAAAACCATCTGCGGCTTATCTTCAAGCATATCGGGGTCCAGAGAATTACTAACGACTGCCGTCAAGTGGGTTTTGTGAGTTGCACAGTGGGCATTTGTGCTTTCTCGGCGACCGATAAAACTCTGGACGAGACACTCAAACGAAGAGGCCATAGCTAGATGAGGCACTGAAAGTCCATGCTTATCTTGCAGGATAGCATTGGCACCGTGGTCGAGCAGCAATTTTACGATGGGATCAATATCACGCCCTGCGGTATGATAAAGTGGCGTGTGACCTTGATCATCTTGCGCGTTGACTTCGGCTCCACGGTCCACGAGGAGTCGTACTAATGACTCCATTTCGGAGTCGACCGCCAAGTGTAGTGCTGTTCGACCTTCCTTGTCTCGTCCGTTCACATCAGCCGCGTGGTCGAGTAAAATTCGGACGAGAGGCTCGACCTTATCCGAGGTGGCATGATGCAGAGGTCGCGACGTTTCGTCAATCAATATGTTGGGATCAGCCCCGTGTTCCAACAGTGTCTGAAACATGGGCACCTTGTCGATTGATATCTTGGAATCCTTGAAATGCCTGAAAGCTGCCTCTAGTGCACCTGGTTCCAGTGGCGCGCCATATTGGAATAGGTATGTTACGATAGCATCCTGCCCTCGTCGAGCTGCGTATGTAATTGGCGTCCCGCGTAGATTTGCCCCCTTCTTGAGAAGTGTTTCGGCGAGCGAAAGGTGGCCAAGGCCACATGCCATCTCCAGAATCGATACATTGTAAGAGTCAAGTGCGTCGATCGAGCATCTCTGTAACATCCATTCCGCGGCTTCTTCGAATCCAAAGTACGCCGCCTCGTGAAGGCCAGTGGTCCCAGGATTGAATCCGCCAGCATATCTCAGACGCTCAGTCACCTTGACAAGTTTCTCTGATGACAAAAAGTTCTTCACAATATCAGGCATTTCCGAGACGTTGCGAGCGTGGTAACCCCAATGGCATGATGCATATCGACAGAGGGGATAGTCTCGGAGCATCTTCTTAACATCATAATCTTCGTCGCTCTCCGTAACTTCATTCTTGATCTTCCAATCTTGGCTTTTCGAGCGACCAAGACCGGGACTCGGCGATCCTGGCTTTTCGTCTTTCGATTGATCAATAACAGTATCCGACTTTTCTGCAGCCTTTTGTACCGTAATGTCAGGTTTTGGGCTTCGAGCAGTCCTGACTTGATCAACAATAAGATCGTAGGATAGATATGTCAGTGTTTTAACGGTTATTTCTTGAGCAGCATTTGGGAACCACTGGTCCTGTGTTCGCTCGAAATATTCCTGTGTTGTGAAATGTGCTAGTCGCACAGTGTTGCTCTGTTCGTCAACGGTCACCAGCCCAGCGCAAGCAGAAACGATGTCGGGGATCTCGCTCAGATTTTCCTCATCAAAATCTGTGGAGTCTGTTTCGATGCCAAGGGCGTGTTGAAGTTCCACGGGACTGAGTAACCGTCTGGCGCATGAAATCCACATGAGTGCTTCTTTGGCCAATATTGCTTGATCTGTTAACTGGTCTTCTATTCGTTTCATAGCATCGCCATACGCTTTGTCGTAGGCTTTCGACGTGCTCGAGTTGCTTGGCAAAGCTTTGAGAATAGTTCGTACAGCTTTCGGCGATCTCTTGCCGACAAGAGAATCAAGGTGTAGCTGAGCAAGAAGAAACCTAAATCAAGATTAGCATTGATGCTTGTTCCAGGGAGGTGCCGCCTTACATCCCCTGGACCGATTCCAGTATTCTTGTCTTGATTTCCTCTTGAAGCTCAGGCTTGTTCTGAACAAAAACTGGAAGTTGAGACATTCGACCAGCCAGGTATCTTCTTACATCCGGCTCACTGGCGCGAATTTTAAGAGAGACGGCTTTCCTGAACTTCTCCTTGATCTCTGGTATATACCTAGAGGTTGCTAGGATATTTGTGCTTGTTGCACTCTGCAGGTCAAGTACCTGTTGGATGAGATTGGGTAGTGTACCGTCGGTGGTCTCGCATTCGTCCAGAGCGTCAAGGACGATATACACGCGAGAATATGTCGCGGCAACCTCTTGCAGGACACGACCAAGTTCCTGTAGCGATGGACGCGTACGAGATGCCTTGCGCTTGTTGTATAGCTCCTCTACCGGCTTAGACAGAGAAGGCTGGTTCTCACTCAGCTGCTTCAAAAGATTCGCAATGAGATCACTGGCTTTCTGTTCGTGGCGCCGACGGAAGTTACAGTAGATGTATGCAACTCCAATGTTACTCTCGGAATGGAAGGATTCGAGTAATGAATTGACCACGATGGATGCCATGATCGTTTTGCCAGCACCTGGAATACCAGGGCAGAACAATGTTTGTTTGTCACCTTTCACCCAGGTATTGTACTCGTCTGATTCCAGCAGCCATTCACCAGTTCCTGGCTCTCGCCGGCTGAAGATATCGCTTTGTTGGGGGGCATAGTCCACGGGTGACATCCAGTCAAGGACTTCTTTCTGGTGAGTGCTCATCTGACTGTTTTGAAGATGCCCGATCCCTTCTGCTATGTTAAGGTTGGACAGTTGTATGCCGGTCAGGATACGATCAAGTCGTGCGACTCGAAGCTCATCATCAGCCGATTTGTTCTTGATAAGTCTGACCAAATCGGTCAATTGTCTGCTGTTGTCGTCTGAGGTTGCCTTGATGTGTTTCACCAGCTGTCTGTGTAGATGTAAGTCATTGATACCAGTAATGGATGGAATGACACCTACGTGCTTTCGTGTGTCATGGCAAAATGCAAAAGTGATCTTTCGCGTTGAAATGCATCGACGAGCTTTGCCACTTCCTTCTCGTCAAATGGCCATTTCAAGGCGGCCTTAACTTTCTGGCTCCCGCTCCCGTGACCTGGTTGCAGTTTTGTTTTGACAGCATCGAGAATCTTATACAAACGATACAGAGGTGCATTGTCGCTCTCCAAGGCCCTGACCTTGACCGACCACGTCTGGGCGCTATCAGTCTTGGTCCGGTCAGCGTCCCAATCCTCAATCTCGAGTCCATCAGTTCCTTTGGAATAATCGCGGAGTCGCATGAGAAGAGCCTCGCAGGCTAAGATTTCGTCAAGCAGTCGCTGTCGATCCTTTGAGGCCCCAGCGACGCCGATGCTGTATTTCGTAACCTCAGCCGTTAGTTGCACTACTGCGATTATACTCGCAGCAGCCGAGAGGCCATCCATGTTGCTTCAATAAGTTGGGACGTGATGGATCAATGAATCCGAGGCCTGGGCTACCTATTTAAATCGCAGATCGCTCAGCTTACTTGACAGCGATCACATCGCATCTGTAACGGCTCAGCCGCATTCTGCATGTTCCTTTGCGAGGATGGCCAGGATTGAGCCAATTATGTTGCTGGGAAGTAGGAGTAAGCCGTCGCAGTGGTGCCTGATGCGAACACCCTTCATCTATTGCCAGTGAGGCAGCATTTGTCTACCATCTCTTTTTCAGAATGATGGGGTGATATGTCGGCGTCTTCATCATAGATAGTTGCGTGAAGAATGTCTCTTTTTGGCTTACAGCTTGAGTCAATATTCTTGCGCAAGACCAGGACGACAATAGCATACATGGAGGGGCCGGCAGTACTTTTGTTGACTAACAAATTGGTTGATGAAAATAGTCCCAGCAATTTCCCTGTTTACATAAGGGGACCCTGCAAGAGTCACAGCTGTAGTTGGTCTGCCGCACCTTTTCCCGAGGCACCACTGGCCGACTCTTATGCGAGCTTTGTGTGATAAGGTCACCAAGCCTGACTCCCTGGCAAGCCTTACATCTACCGTTGGTATCGCCCTTAACATGATTATGCTGTGAAATAGGAAGGAATTCGTTCCCACTGCGATATCGCCTGCGGAGGGTACTTGCGGAGGCATATTTCCGCATGAGGGCTTCCGTGAGGGTATCTCTCCAGTCCGCCTGTGACCTGTAAGTCCCCCAGCTGCACTGACCCTTCTGTTGTAAAATGTATGTATTGACAAGGATTGTATCGAGGAGGAAAGTCCACGCAAGGGCGTGCCACCCACCGTGTCGGTTTCGTCGTTGACCACAGCCTCTGTGGGCACGCAGCTGATCGCCGCGGTCAACTCCGTTCATGTTGAAATTATAGGCGATTTTTATGGAAGGCGTATCTATCATGCGTTCATAATCCAAGCCGAAGACTCGAGCCTCGCGAGCTTGTGCCTGAGTTGTGTTGGGGCGGCTGCGAAGGTGCTGGGCGCTCTCGGAGCCGCTGAAGGAGGTCATCCACAACACGAGGCACTTATCCTTGAACGCGGTATGGTTCACCTACGGAAGGAAAGTATCGATCAGTAAGGGGAAATAAACGAGGGAAAATGGTGCGAGCCTACTAGGTCATCCTCTGATGGTACAGCTCGAAGGGAATCAAAGCCCCACTGCAGCTGGCCTTCGCGGTCGGCCTGCTTCGCGATCACCAAGTCGCGATAAACACTGTGATCAACACCCTGATTAGTAGAAGGTGTGCCTATAGCCGCGACGCCTCGCTCTCGCAGAGCTTTTATAAGCGATGGTGTTGAAAAGAGTTTATCGAAGAATATGTGATAAGTTGCAGGCGGCAGAGATACTGCAAGATCAAGCACAAGACGCTGTTTTTCGGCGAAGCTGTGAGAATGTTCGCGGCGGCGAGCAGGCGTTTGCGCAGCCCTACCAGGGATGTGATATTCCCATCGCAGAAGATAGCCTTTTTCAGCGGCTGCCAAGATCTTGAGGCCAGATTTATTCGTGCCTTTCCCAAGGGATCGCCCTTTGAGTATCACGATCTCATCAACAGATAAATTAGTACCCGGAAGAAGAAGCTGCGTTGATACGGCTTGGATAAGGTCTCCCCACTCCTGAACACGCGATATCATGCGCTCGACCTCATTCTCAGGCTCGTCATTCTCAGGCTCGTCATTCCCAGGCTCGTCAGAGGGAGGAAAAGTCCTGATGTATCGGGAAATCAGAGCGAATTGCCTGAAAGTAATAAATTTAGTAATAAAATGATTAGGAGTGATTTTCCCGGGAACAGATGTGACCCAATAGTCAGAAAGTCGCTCGCAAGGGTTGTTTCCCATATAGATAAGTGTTGCGAGCCAAATGTAGAGGTTTGCGACCGTCAGGGGTTTCCACTGAAGAATATCTGCATTTTTGGCATTGGACGCACCGGGCGCCTTTAAAATAGTCTCAACATGCGCATTAGTCCAAGTAACCCATTTCTCGACAAGAAATTCAGGGCAAAATAGGTGGATAAGATCGACAGGTGAATCAGGAAGCGGCATTGTGAAGGTGTCGCGAGATGCGGGTTTGAAGGCTCTTGGGCGTGATTAGAAGACTCTTTATTGTGACAAAAAGCTAATGTGTTATTATTTTGACCAAGTGGCTTAGATCTATCCCTGCGGGATGATGATTACTACATTTGCCGACTGATGAATGAATGAATCTCTGGACCATTTTAAAGTGAACAGGGTCAACTCACTCGCGAGACTCTGTTGGCAGTTGGACAGTGGCTCTCCTGTAATTGTGGGTCCCACATGTCTAAATTTAGTGGGCAACCCCTAACATTTTGATCTCCCAAGATTTCGTTATCTCGGATCTGCATCCCCCATTCAATCGCATCTTCTTTGCTTTTGTTTGTGTTGCGTCTGCGTCGCCATCTCATACTCTTCGATTTCAAGAGTGCATATTACAATTTTTCTATATATTTTATCCGTATATCTGTTCTTTCTTTCTGTCGCACAAATACCTACCATCGTCAATACTTACTATCCTAATGTGTGCCAAGCTTTGTCTAAATTCTTTAGTTGCACCTGATTGCAACAACTTCTGATCGACAAAACTTGGTTCTCGTCCTTCACACACATAAGACTGCGGCTTCTTGCGACAATACTTTGAGACAAGTCTCTTCAGTGTAAGCCACCGACTCAGTACTCCGCGACCTACCTCACGAAGACGAATATCGAAGCTACCGACGACGTCATATCATTTTTCTCGATCATCGATTGCGATATTTGTGACATCAGTCATGATTTCTCGAAATCGCTCCGGTCGGCGCAGAAGTGCTGCTCTAGCCTTCGTCGTTATAACAGTTCTCGTCCTCAACTACGCAGGCCTTTTGTCGTTACCGTTCAGTTTCGAAGAACCCCCACAACCCGATCGCCCAGACTTTTATCATACACCACCATGTTCCCCAACCCTCGATCATCTACGACGTCCCTCGTACGGCCTAACGAGAGACATTATATACCAGAAGCGCTGCATCCGCCCTGTCGTAGACAAGAAGCTCGATAGCCAAGTCGTATCGCAGAACCCCGATGCCTTGATCAAGAGCGGCCAAATCGTTCAACTTGACCAGGCTTGTGAAGGATGGATCGAATCGACTTGCGAACCAGTCACTCTCAAGGTACCTCCACCGTACCCTCAGCAGGACTACTCTGGATTCTTGTTTGGTGTTGCAACAAGTCTTGATCGATTGAACGAATCCATGTCGCAATTCGAGAGTTGGCTCGGGAATACACATGCGCAATTACTTGCCGTTATCACCGATCCCGGCGACGAGCCCAAGTACAAACAAGTCACTGAGCAGTTCCGTCAGCGCGGGATTGAACTCAGCATCAAGGATCCCTGGAACAAGGCCATCACCTCCAACGAGCAGCACTTTGCAATCGTCCGCGATCTTCTTGCGCACGTTACCCCAAAGACGCAGTGGACTGCCATTGTCGACGATGATACCTTCTTTCCTTCCCTGTATCCTATGAGCAAGATTCTAGGCAAATACGACCACAAGCTTCCAGCATACGTGGGTGGGTTGTCGGAGAACTACGATGCAGTCAAGCACCATGGCTACATGGGTTTTGGAGGAGCAGGAATCTTCCTTAGCCCAGCCCTTCTTCGCGAGCTTGACCCTCATCTGGAGGCATGCCTCAAAGTTGATCATGTGCCTCAAGGCGATGGTCTTCTCAAGCAATGCATCTACAGCAAGACCAAGACAAAGCTCACTGTTGTAAAAGGGCTTCACCAGTTGGATATGGGTGGAGACATGAGCGGTTTCTATGAGTCCGGTCGTCTGCCAATTACTTTGCATCACTGGAAGTCGTGGCACCAGGCCCCTGTTGACAAGATGGTCAAGATCTCCGAATTTTGTGGAAGTTGTTTCCTGCAACGCTTCGCTTTTGGCTCCGACACTATTTTGACAAACGGATACAGCATAGTCCAATACTCTGCAGGCTTGGAAAGTGTGGACTTGAACAAGATGGAAGGAAGCTGGGAGGGCGCTGAAGGTTTCGACTGGAGTCTGAGCCCAATGAGATCGAAGATGGATCGACGCTTGAAGAAGAGCTATCATCTAGTCGATACCGAAGTGGTTGGCAAGAATATCCGGCAAATTTACATTCACCGTCTCGAGGATGATATTCCCGGCCCGGACGAGAAATCTAAAGGCCCCAAGAAGACGCCACCCAAGATCGAAGAGATGAAGGATGAAGTGATAGAACTGTTGTGGGAATTATGATAAGACACGAGATTGGACTAGACATAATGGTGCGGTCGGGCCGGATTTGTATATACGACGAATGATACCAGATGACATATGGGACGGATAGATAGACTGGTTTTGTAGATAATAATGCTAATAATGAGCCTTTCCTTATCCCGGCATTAATATGAGAACAAGAGGGGTCTTCTGATCTCTACCCCAAAAGGTACCACACCCTCCACACAGAGAGCTAATGATTGAGAGTTTATCAGGCTAGAGCTCCACGCGGTATCGGCGTGCGGAGAACAATAGACTCCAAATATTTAGTGACTGACTATACAAAGGGCGTTTGGAACAAGATAAAAGGGTCTTGGTTGCCGTCAAGACCCTTGATAACACCAGCTCTCACTCAATTCCACCTCAGTCCCAAAGATGACTTCCTTGTATCAGCCCAATGGCTCTCTGCAGCCTTTTGCAAAGCTGCTCTTTCTCCCCGCCGCTGTTTTGTTATCAATCTGGGTCGTCACCACCACTGTGAGTTCAACCCACTTTGACTACCTAACTTACATCATGAACTTTCGTAGTTGACAGACAAAACAATAGGCAAAGAGATGGATGCGCCATCGCAGACAACACTTGCAAGCTGCCAAGGCTGAGATAGTACCGCCTGAAAAAGCACTAGCCATTGAGCCTTTACACGACTTTGACTGGAAGACTGCACCCAGGCGTCAGTTACGGCCATTCAAGCCAACATATCACATAACGATGGGTATGCGCTCTTCGCCGGACAATAAAGTCCCTTTCTCTGACTGTCTTGATAGCCATTCGTGCAGATACGCCATCGGAACTCATCACAATTGACGAAGATTACTTCGACCGCGTTACACATCGACGAAGTATCATTGCCACTCATGGCTCTACCGTTCATGGCTGCATCCCAGAAGGCGATGCTGCTGTGCGTGAGGTTTACACTTACCTCCTATCTGAACAGCTCCCCAAGCGCTTCCCTACCATCTTCAAACTCTCAAAGGACAACTCCATGTGCGAGAATCTCGCTACTGGAATGTGTTTCCCTACACTGC
Source organism: Fusarium pseudoanthophilum (assembly GCA_013395995.1). Taxonomy (NCBI): domain Eukaryota; kingdom Fungi; phylum Ascomycota; class Sordariomycetes; order Hypocreales; family Nectriaceae; genus Fusarium; species Fusarium pseudoanthophilum. Next base: position 51,713 of record JAAOAR010000640.1, on the reverse strand, counting down.
CCGAAGGCAACATGGATGCGGCGCTACGTGTACTCGGTGAAACTGTTGAAGAAGATCTTTTCTTGTTGCAGGAGACTCCTGAAGGCCACCGCTCGGTCGCATTTATGTGTTGCTTTCCATCAGGCTTTGATCCCTCAACTAAGCTTGGTAAAACACTTGTGGAGATCCATGCACCTGTGCCGTCATATGAGAAGATCGGTTCCAGTATGGAGAAGTTCTTCTCAAAGCTGGAAGTAGGAAAGAGTGTCAAGCGAACAAACGTAGGAGTCTCCAAAACCAACCCGCCGAATTGATGCTGACAAGCTGCAGTGGTCCGTCCAGACTCATACAGAGCTATTCAACTGCCAGGGCAACCACATTACTGGCGATGATAAGTACGAAAATGATGAAGATGTCGATATTAAAACGGTAGGACGCTGTCCCATGACTATGTTTTCTCACTAACATATGCACACAGACTTTCCTTCGCATAGAACTCCAAACTCTAACTCGTCTGCCCAAGACACGAGCCATCCTTTTCTCTTTCAAAACTTATCTCTACCCTGTTCGTCAGATCAAGGACGAGGGTCTCGGGCCTGCTTTTGCCGATGCTATTGAGGGACTAGCCAAGGGCAATGCTCCCGGCATGTGGACTTACAAGAGCGCGGTACGATGGGGAAACAGTGTAATTACTTATCTGAGATCATGATAGGAGCTGATGGAAGGGTCGATGAGTTGGGTACTCCATTGACTACCGGTGTGGGCTCTACCTATGTGACTCATTGCAATAATGCCAAGAGAGCGCTGAATCAATCAAGATTAATAAAAGAGATTTTTTGTTCTGTGCTATTTCCCCAATCCCCCGCTTTCATGACTATGCTTTGTCGTTCGTGATAACATTGACTTCGCTGCAAGAAAAAAGTCGAAGTTCAAGGCTGCTCTATTTGGTCGTAGGATGATCTCGTAGTCAGTCACCTGGCTAGAAATGTGCTTCTAGTGAAAATAATTGGCTATGTAAGTTTCGTCCGGTCAAAATATGTGTTAATTATTCTCTGCCAGATAACCATCCTCAACCGGGCCGGTGCTTCAGTTACTAAACCTTGCTTTAATAAGTCTAGAACGTTATCATCGTGAGTGTGTCTACCCCGCGGATAACCTTCTTGAACTTGGTTTGCAGAATGTGGGGTGAATCGCATCGATCTCAGTGCTCTCTTTTTAGCTACCACATGAGGTAAAGTTAACCCGCTTCAGCCATCTCGACTACTTCTCCTTTAGAAGTGCCTAGAGATTACAGCATGTCTTCTATAATCCCAGATACACATTAAACCATAAAAAATAAATCCTTCCTGAAGCCCCAAGTAACGACACAGCTGCCTGAACTCATATGCCAGGGCTGCTCTATCTAATGGTTCCCGTGGAGAAAAACAATCTTGAACCTTCCGTTGTGGGACATGACCGTCGCAGTATAGGTCTTATCGATAGATACCTTGTGGCTGTCCAATTGTCGTTTCGTGAATTTCCTCGTTACTTCGTCGTATCCATCCTTGTCGGTTGGTTTCAGCGCCATGCCTCCGCTGTCCTTATTCACTCTACATTCTTTTGGGGCTCGAGGAATAATATCTTCAGTGAAGCCCCTGGAAGGGGTGTTGGGGTCTTCTGATTGTAAGAGGATAGGCCCGTCGTTGCCTGCGTAGTGTTAGCTTCCTCGATAAATAGTCTGGTGTCGTATATGACCTTCAATGACAGACACCCCACCATACACCAGTGGATAGCTCTGCCAGTTCACCTCTGCCCATGTGCCTAGATTGTGTGCGCCGCCATCAAAATCGATATAGCTACCGCGGACGAGTCTTCCGGAGAATGTTGGGCACCATGTTGACAAGTCAACAAATACAGTTGTGTTGGAAGAAACCTTGAATGCCATTAGTTCAAAGCCTACCTTGAAAGTAAACCATGGGCTGGCAACATACCTTCATCGCGCGATACGGCTTTACGTCCATTCCGTTTTGATACACCATGAACCAGCGAGGAATTCCATCACCATACGCAGTTTCAAGGGTGATACCTGGTTGACCAATGTCCAAGTCGCCAAGGAAAGGATCTATGAATTCAGGTCAGATCATCAACACAACTGCATCTGGGGGCTTTCCGTACTTTCGATGAGTGTATAGTTACTCTTATCCGGCTCACCGCAGAAGTCCAAGGTCTGCGCTGCGGTGTCCTTGATAGGTACCGCGCATACAGCCAGGGCAAAAAGGAGAAGGCAAATGCGTATCATTCTTGCAGATTTCTCCCTTCAGCGGGAAAACTTCAAGGCAAAAAGAGGTTGACAAAGAACGAAAAGGCGAGAAATTCTTTCTATGCCTTAGATTGAAAGGTTCCTTCAGGCGAGACATCTTTCATGGATGTTATTGTCTCTTTCCTTCCTCATGAGGCGGTTGCCCATGAGGTAATGTTCGACAAACCAAGAAGGTTGTTTGGGAAAGTGTCATCTGCACCTTCTCTGCAGTTCATTTTATGGAACGGGAGGGTGCATGTCGCTCGCCCTTTAGATCCCGATTGGTAGAAGCACAAACGCAGACATCCCGTACCTTAGTAGGTAGTTTGCCTCGCTTCAAGCTCAATGAACGTTTCTGCTGCATTCTTAACATTCGATCCATAAGGAGTTTTCGGAGTTTTCTCCGACTTCCTCATTTGGTGATCCTGTGATGTATAGAGATCTGCCATTGGCTGTTCTCTGTCATTTGACTCGCAAGTCTCGCAATTCTTGATGCCGTCTTTCAATTTGACAGCATTTTTCTGCAAGCAGAGAAAACTAGATACAATTCATTTAAATGGTCAGATTATTCGCACATTAGAAACTTACGAGTGAATGGTAAACATGTCGCTCCCGGTCGTTTTCCGCTATATGCGATGTTCGTTAAGGTGACTATGTATATGCTCGGCATTCTCTTCGCACGTTTGACAACTACAAAGACCTTAGTCATTATAATCAGGGATTTGATATCTCGCAATGAGCCAGTCCGTAGCATTTCATGTTCGAGCTATTAATACCATATCCTTATGCCTTGCTGTGTCCGGTCGGGTTTCCGCTGATTACAAATGTTCATGGGATGCACTAACATCCATATTCCTGACTCATCCATGCTCAGCCCTGCCCAGGAATTCGCCATGCAGACTGTCAGAATTCAAAATACTACAGTCACCGCGTTCTTATGTTAGAACATATCGACTGCCTCCAGTATCTCAATGTTCACCACTTTTGACATAACAACTTCGAATTCCCTATCAAACGGGAAACCTCCTTCTCCACCAACCTCACAACCCCGCCCCAAGAGGGCCCAAGTCTCACGCGCCTGTGACTGGTGTCGCTTGACCCGAGTGAAATGCGATTCTACCCGACCTTGTCGGAACTGCAAACAAGCCAATAGAGAATGTGTAAACTCAGGGCGCGATGATTTCAAGAGTGTTGCCGCTGCCACAAGGTGAGTAGACCTGAACCTATCGAAGGGCGCAAAGCTGACAAGGACGTAGAGAAGTTCAACGGCTGAGAAGTCAGGTACAGCAGCTTGAGAACAAGTTACTAAGCCCATCTCCTTTGCCTCAAAATACCGGTTCTGTGTGTAAACGTCCATTAACGTGGAAAGGAGTTCAAGTGAATGGCATCCAGTACGGTCCATCCTCGCTGGCGTATTTCATTCATCGATTATCGACTTTCACCAAATTGAGCTTTGATACAAATGTCCTGTCAAGTCAAAAGCTACCAGCTACCTCATCTCCGCTTAATTGCGACCGATTGCAGCGTGAACAACAAGACGCTCTCCTCGACCTTTACTGGCAGGGCTATCATGCGATTTATCCAGTGATCGAGGAGGCTACTTTTCGACAACTTTACGACTCGCTCTGGATTGACAGCACAAAAAGACAGGCATGCCCCCTGGTAGACATTGTGATCGCCTTATGCATACAGTTTGGATCATCATACACAACTTGTGACAATGTCCTTGTACCTGATCAGCCTGGTTTCGACTTCTACCTGCGGGCTCAGCAGGTACTGGTTCAATACTTGGATTGTCCGTCTTTACAGTCGACGCAATGCTATTTCCTCAGTGCCATATACCTGCTGGCTTTGAATCAAGAAAACTCGGCCTACATGATGATTCGATCTGCCGTAGCTGCAGCAGAGTCACTTGGCCTGCAATTCGATAGCGACGATAAGACCCAAGACAGCGAAAATTCAACTTGCGCAAAACCAGGCTCCCGCTTATGGAGATGCCTTGTCACCTTGGACACACAGATTTCTCTGCATTTAGGGCGGCCCTTCGCAATTTCAGAGCCCCGTCTGTATGAGCGTGAACACCCAGAATCCGACAGTCTTGCTGAACTGGCCGGTCCAAATTTCACCCTTTCGCAGTCTTCGGGTATCAATTGGCTTCGGTTTCAGCATGAGAGGCAAGGCCTATTTCAGGTCGTTCGTGAGATTCATACTGAATTTGCGAGGGTTATGGAGGATGTTCTCTCAGAAATTGATCAGCCCGACTTTTATCAGCACCCTTCATCACGAGAGAAGTGCGCCAAGTATCTTTATGAGCAGCTCAAGCGACTCAAGACCTGGGTTGAGGAACTACCAAGTAGTCTCAAAACACCACGGGTGCAAGGTGTACCCTTCTCAGTTGACCGCTCACCACTGGATCTCAGCCAGGGCGATCCCCTTTGGCTTCAGAGACAACGGCTAGTGCTAGAATTTGACTACCATTCCTTAGTCATTAAGCTCACTCGAACATTCAACTCATTTCTACCAACACCAGCATTGGGCACTTTCAATAGTGATAACCACTGCATCACTTGTGTGAACTCTGGGATCATGGTAACAAATATGCTAAACCAGATCAGCAGGGATTCCGGTATTCTTGCTGGGTGCTTTCAAGTGTTTGACTGGCAGCGTACCGCCACTTTTGCTTTAGCTGGTTTCTCTTGCGGATATCCCATCTGCCCAATGTCCCCCACAGCGCGGAAGACGTTGACACTAGCTGCGAGGGTTTTTGAGATATTTGGATCCAAAGCAGGTGTGCAGTTGACCAACAGTCTCAAGATCAAATGTCTAGAACTCGTGGAGTCATTCAGAGCAAGGCTTGGTCTCACTACACCCGCGACGACACCAGTCAGTAACCAGAAAAGCCCGGAAACTTTGGATACTGCGGTGGGGCCGAGTAGTCATCAGATTATGAGTGTTGGTGAGGAAGCTTTATACAACGCAGGCTTTGATGCGACATTTAATGAGGATATGTGGACTGTCGACACACCAGGTGGACTCCTCTGGGGCGACTTGTTAAGAGATCTGGATTCAGGCCTGGTTTCATCTCTTGGACGGGTTGGAGTTGACGAATGATAGCGCCATCATAATAAATGATGTCTTAGCCTTTCGAAACCCTTCAGTCAGCATGGTTTCCAGTGTTATCAGAGAACTCTGGTCAGAACAAGTAGTCCAGCTTAGAGGCCTGGGTACTCATGATCCTCACCTCAGACACAGCCAGTCATGAGGCGAGGCAGTGGACCCAGGGAGCTGGCAAAACACCACCAAAGACAAAAGGCATACCCCACGTGACCTTAATGAAAACACAAGAGGAAGGGTCAATGTGAATGAAGCACGCTTCCTCCCGTCTCAGGTCTTAAACCTTACCCTTTTCAGTTGGCGACCTAACGCTACGCAAGGTTCATTGGCCAAACCCCTGGTCACCAGCCACGGCAACGAGAGCCTCAGCAGCCTCATCGAACTGAGATCGGTGGCTTGCTTGCTTTCCATGACTTCCAAGGTTGCGGGTGAACATTAACTTCCTCCATACACAACAAATTGACGTAAGCCCGCGATAGCTTCATTAGGCCCTATCCAAACATCGCTTTTTTCTAGAAACTCTTTATTTCCCATTTACTTCCTTTTGGGCTACATTCACCTTGGCTATACTCCATCAATTTACTTCACTGTTCATCGTTTCATGCCGCGGTTCGTCCACTGCAATCGACCGACCGCGGGACCCAAGCGACCAACCATCACGCATATTTGACCGCGTTGACTTAAGAAAACATTCTTCGCATTACCGGGAGCACGCACGCGCAATCAATTTGGGACATGCTTTGATACAGGCAACCCAGGGCGCATTCTTCACCATTGCCGCGATCGCATTCCATCATCCTTCTTCACGTACGGACGGCTGCAGGTGTCGCTGTTTGTATGCGCATAACCCCCCGCCGTTTGGGACCCTCTCTCGCCTTGTAGCTGCAACCGAGCCGCCTTTCTTGCCGACCTTTTCCTGTACAACTCTACACAACTGAGCGGTCGTGCTGCGAACATCATCATCATCATGAGTGTCCCTTGTAAGTTGCCCTGCCACCCCTTGGCACAGACCCCCTTCATCGCGACCTTGGACCTTGAATAACACCATATAACAACAGTGACTACCGAAGAGCTCGAGCGCTATACTGCTATCATTGATGACATCCTTGAGACGTCCGATCTTGAGACGATCTCACGAAAGAAGATCCGGCAGGGGTTAGAGAACAAGCTCGGCGGCCAGGATCTGAGCGAGCAGAAGGTATGCCGACAAACACAAGCATTGTCTCGCCGCTCCATTTGGCATTGCCCTATATCCTTCGCCTGCTGACTTGCTAGAACGCCATCAAACGGCTTATCGAAGCTCGGTTCGACGCCGTATCCGGGGCCAACAACGGAATCGAACCCCCCTCCACTGTCGACTATGCGGCCAACGGTACATCCGATGTAGGCGAGACCGAGCAATCCGCCACCCCGGAGCCTTCACGAAAGAAGGTTAAGCGATCGTCATCGGCTGAAGATGCGGACGCCAAGCTGGCCGCGCAACTCCAGGCACAAGAAAACAGCTTGGCCAGAGGGCGCAAGACTCGAGGGGGTGACAAGGCAAAACCTACCAAGAAGAAGGCGGCGCCGCGCAAGAAAAGTGCGAAGAAGGTCAAGGCCGACGACGACAGCGACCTCGAACCAGCCGATGGTGAGGTTGGCAAGAAGAGAAAGGCTGGTGGTGGTTTTCAGAAACCTTTTAACTTGAGCGAAACCCTCTCTGAACTTGTTGGCGAGACGCAGGTACGTGAACCATTTCTTTGTATACTGCACAGGGCTTTATTCTAGATCTCTTGCGAGGTTGTGTATGGCTTTGTCTATTCAGCCCATGTCTTGACGGGATCAGATAATTGCCTGAAGGGGCTGGGCGCCTCTATTCTGATTCGGACTATCCAGTCTATGCCTTGCAACTAGTCTTGCCATCTGGATAATTACATGGAGCTGGGGCAGAGCCAACGCTAACACAATTCTAGCTCTCACGACCTCAAGTTGTCAAGAAGCTCTGGGAACACATCAAAGCAAACGACCTTCAAGACCCGAATGACAAACGTCAAATCATTTGCGACGAGAAGATGCAAGCGGTCTTTAAGCAGGCCAGAGTTGACATGTTTCGGATGAACAAGGATATCGGTAGCCATCTTTACCCGGTTGGCGAGGAATAAACGGCAGAGCGACTACATCTGCGGAAAGCATAGTCCCTCTGCAAAGGTTTCGATGAAAGCGTTTGGGCGCGCGGCGGCGTACCGGTAAAGTGTTTCTTGTCTAGCTATTGACAATTGGGCTAGGTGCTATATAATGAATCCCAAAGAATTCCGAAAGGCTCAAGATTGTCTCTCTCGTACCACTTGGGTGGTGATTCAGGAACATCATGGTGGGGATAAAGACTACCCTACAATGGGAGGATATTACTTGCAAAACTCGATCTACGTGAGGGTAGGATTGTTCTAGAACTCTAGTATTTGATGATAATATCTACCTACCTTGAAGCATACACCTCTGAAAAGGAATTGTTGATTACACCCTGATTGAAAGTGGATTGTCTACCCTGTGATCTGGACTCCCCACTCAAGCCACCCAATCTTTGCTGCACCCAAGTGGTCCCAAACAGCGTAAGCACTTGCATAAATGGGGTACTCTCACGTTCCTGTGAGACCTTGATGTTTGTAAGTCAAAATACAGCTTCTCTACTATTCATGTGTCACATCTATATCTCATGTCCGCCTTTCGAGAGCTTCCAATTATGCAATCCTCTCCTCAAAGCACGGATTTAGACTCAGGCTCCGGTTTTCGGGTAGTCCATTGCCCCGCGTTGCCGGTTGCTACCCCGTGATTTGTGAGATCATGGAAGTTGTTTGTTATCTTTGTGTCATTGATTCTGCCATCCAACTTGTTGTTCTCTCAGCTATTGACGAATTCTTTATAATCCTTCATTATGCCACTGCCTGCGAGACCTTTGGATGCCCTTAGCCAGGCATTCCCTCCCAAGCCCAAATTCACTGAGGCAAATGTTCCCGATCTTACAGGAAAAGTGACCATTGTCACCGGAGCAAACACTGGAGTTGGTCGCGAGATTGCCCAGGTTCTTTACAGCAAGAACGCAACCGTCTGGGTCGCTGCTCGTAGCACAGAGAAGGGTGAGGCTGCCATTGAGGGCATCAAGAAGCAGCACCCTGAGTCGAAGGGCGCCCTCAAGTTTCTCAAGCTCGACCTCGCAGATCTAACAACAATTGGGACTTCAGCCAAGTCGTTCCTTGAAGCTGAGAGCAGACTTGACATTCTGTTCAACAATGCGGGAGTTATGACACCACCAGAGGGATCCAAGACTGTGCAGGGGTATGAGCTCCAGCTTGGAGTCAATTGTCTTGGTCATTTCTTGTTCACCAAGTACCTCACTCCTCTTCTTCAAAAGACGGCGAAGTCGGCGCCCAAGAATTCTGTTCGTGTGATCTGGGTTTCTAGTTCAGCTGCGGATGTTCTCGCGCCAAAGAATGGATTCGAGCGTGACAACCTTGATTACCATGAGCCGCGAAACCTGGTGTTCAAGTACGCAACAAGCAAGGCTGGCAACTTCTACCACAACACAGAGTTCGCCAGGAGGTTCAAAGATGATGGCATCGTGAGCGTGGTACGTTCTATACGACAACCGACCGATCCATAAACTAACATTGAACCCAGTCTCTAAACCCCGGCAATCTGGCAAGCGAACTCGATCGCACGTCACCCTGGTATATGTACTATCCTAGAACCATTACTACTTATGCTCCTATCTATGGCGCATACACAGAGCTATTCGCTGCCTTTTCTGAAGACATCACAGTCGAGAAATCCGGTATTTGGGGTAAGCATTTCCTTTTCCCTTGCACGGGATCGAGCCTAGGTATTGACTGACAACTTTAAGTGGTTCCATGGGGGCGATTCATGCCTATCCGCCCAGATCTTGAGAAAGGCGCTTTGTCCGAATCTGAAGGTGGAACAGGTATGGCAGAGTTCTTCTGGAATTGGTCCGATGAGCAAGTTAAGCCGTACTACCAGGCTTGATAATGTATAGTTTATGATACGATTTCCTTCATTTTACAATATCTTGGCTTTAAATCACCTGTTGTGCAACGATTTGAGAACTTGTGAAGGCTTATAGTTTGAATTGCCTTCTACTAATTCAATGCATTTGGGGATTGTCAGTACCTCGACCGAGCAAGTCGAACAGGTACCTTGCGCTGTGTCGATACCCATGCTTGCTGTTGATGTTTGAGGCATGTCGTGGCTTACAGCCGTTGGAATCTGATCAATGGCTGATGGAGGATGAAATGAACGAAACCCTGTTAATTCAAAACAGCTCGTCAAGCTACTGTCGCTAGACCCAGCTTTGATGAGCCTTAATGAGTCAATAGATGCCAATGCGAGCCTTTGTCACTCCAGGCCGGGATCTTTTTGGCCGGTGACTCCCAGTATTGAATGATGGTTTCAGAGCCAATCAAAGGGCCCAATTTGAGCATCGCCCCGATGCTTGTGAGTCTTAGGCGAGATTACTCAGCCACAGATGCAGATGGAAGCGGCTTCGCGCCACAGCAGGGCAGTTCCGTCACTGGTCTGCCCCGCCATTTCAGAGAGGGAATGCTAAATAAAATCTGGTCGACATCATCATCTCGCCTTCGCGATTCACCTTGAAACTACAACCATTTTGCATTCATACAATAATAGCACACCAGTACGGCTTCACCAGAAGGTCACTCATACTTTCCATTTACCTGTAGTTTTACCCGTGCACTTGACGCCTTCATATTTCGATACAGCGACTACTCCTCTACCGAGCGACATAATCATAGCTCTGGCCACCTTGACTTCTACATTGTCCGAATTCGCAAACATTTCAGCTTCCGAAAGCTCGGGACAGCCAAAAATGGCTTCGCCGGAAGGAGACAGCAATACTGGAGCGACATCTTCCGAGTCTCAACCACAAGGCGACGGTCAGCGCAACAGGGGACGAGGCCGAGGAAAGGGTAACCAGAACCGACGAGGCGGCCAACGACGTGGCCGTGGTGGTAACAACGCCAACGTTCCCGCAAACCCGGCTGCTCAAGATGTTGCAGCTGCAGCTTCCAGAGCTCACGCCATGGCCGCAGGCAAAGCAGCTGAAGCCGCCGAGGATGATGACGGGGAGGTGTGCTTCATCTGCGCGAACCCAGTCGCTCACCACTCTATTGCACCTTGTAACCATACAACATGCCATATTTGCGGTCTACGCATGAGAGCCCTCTATAAGACAAAGGACTGCGCTCATTGCCGTGTATGTTGCCCTTTTCTGTACCCCTGACAAGGGCTCTATCGTTAACAGTGTTCTAGACCCCAGCTCCCTATGTCATCTTTACCGACGACCCCGAGAAACGTTTCGAGGATTACTCAGAAAAGGATATCACAACCACCGACAGCAACATTGGAATCAAGTACACAAAGGAGGATATTGTGGGCGATACAGTTCTCCTCCTGCGATATAACTGCCCCGACGCATCATGCGATTTCGCCGGCCTCGGCTGGCCTGACTTGCACCGTCATGTCAAGTCCGCTCACCGCAAGCGCATGTGCGATCTATGCACTCGTAACAAGAGGGTATTCACACATGAGCATGAGCTATTTGCGGATAAGGAACTGGAGAAGCACATGCGTCATGGAGATGACAAGCCCGGCGCGGCAGACCAAACAGGATTCAAGGGTCACCCCCTGTGTGGGTTCTGTGGAGAGCGTTTTTACGACGACGACAAGTTGTACGAGCATTGCCGGATGAAGCATGAGCGCTGCTTTATTTGCGATAGACGAGACTCACGACATCCCCACTACTACCTCGACTACAATGCACTCGAAGAGCATTTCAAGAAGGACCATTACCTCTGCAGTGACCGAGAATGTATGGAGAAGAAGTTTGTAGTCTTTGAGTCGGAGCTGGACTTGCAAGCTCACCAATTGAGTGACCATGGTGGTAAAGCAACAGGCAGAGACGCGCGAGTAGTCAACATCTCAGGATTCGACATTCGGACACCATATCAGCAGGAGAGAGGCGGAGGCGGTAGTGGGAGAGAAGAAGGACGACGGGGAGGCAGAGATGGGCGAAGAGGAGGGAACAGAGGCCGCGACCCTAACATGGAACCGGTTCCTGCGAGCTCCGCCCAGCCATTGCGGCGAGATGAGATTGCCTTCCAGCGACAAATGGCCATCCATTCTGCGCAATCTGTATCCAATCGCACATTTGGTGGTGCACTCTCTGCGCCTTCGCCCACACCCGCTCAAGCCTCGTCACAATCTCGTGGTGGCAGCTCATCAAACACTCCTCGGGCCAGTCAGACAAACCTTGCTAATCCCATCGAGTCTGCTACTGTTCCGGATCCTGCCAACCTCAGCCCCGAGGAGCGTGCCCGACTTGTACGCCATGGTGCTGTAGTCGAACGAGCATCAAACCTTCTCGGTAACGATTCGCAGCGCATGGCAACATTCCGAAACCACATCTCTTCATATCGACAAGGCGGACTTACAGCACCTCAACTCATCGATGCTTTCTTCACTCTCTTCGCCGATACTTCCTCAAACGCTTTGGGTACAATGGTCCGAGAGGTTGCGGATCTGTATGAGGACAAGAACAAGGCCGATGCCCTCCGCAAAGCTTGGCAGGACTGGCGTGCCATCAATGAAGATTATCCCAGTTTGCCCGGTCTGAGTGGCATGCATGGCGCAACCTCGAGTTCAAGTGGTTGGGCCAATGCAGCATCTGCCAACCCAGCAGTTCCCAATGCAAAGGCGACACAGAAGTACTCGAACCGTGTCTTGAAGCTCAAGAACAGCACAAGACTCGGTGGCCCTGCACCTGTGTCCTCTAGCGGAGCTTCATCGTGGGCCGCTCGTCCAGCTGTCAGTGCTCCCCCATCATCCTCCAACGCATTCCCGTCTCTTCCCTCGGCTGGTAACTCCTCATCCTCTGCCTCTCGCTCCAACTGGACGACCCCCACTCCTTCGTCCTCACAATCCACAACCCTCAACCGTCCCCGTCCTGCTCCTCGTCCTACTGGCGAGGATGCTTTCCCAGCTCTTCCCACAGCGCCGAAGCCTACCACTACAATCTTTGGTTATGGAAACGGCCGGGCCGTGCGTCGCGACTATGGAAGTCGTGAAACGGGTTTCCAATGGGGCGGCAGCGGCTCAAATACACCAGCTGGTGAAGAGCCGGCCGAGGATGGCGAGGCTGGTGGCAAGAAAAAGGGCGGTAAGAAGGGCAAGAAGGTCCTTGTGCAATGGGGCTAAAGTCATTTTGATAGAGTCCATGTGTAAATATTGGCAGGTCATTTTGTACCATTCGGTTGGTGTTAGTATCCCGAGGATGTCGGGCATTGAACTGGGAATATGAAGTGGAATAGCGACTGTGGTGATTGGGTCTTGACTCTTGAGGTAGCGAACGAAGTTAGGCGTAGCAATAGCAATGTACACCATTCTGCCATGTTGCTCCTCATAGGCACGGTTGCTGGGGTCAGGAGACGAAAGCGTTACTCAATACGTTCATCTGAAACACTTGTCATAAGTCTAGAAGACTGTGAATATATCATCAAAACTTTAAGGGATTATGACTACATTGTCACAAGTTTAGCAACGTTATGACCATATCGTCATAAGTTTAGGTATACGATGAGTACATCATCATAAGCTGGGGAATCTATAACCAGACTATCTCGTTGGTAGAGAATGTGTTAGCGACGTCGGTGTCACGATTATTTCTACTGCTCGTAAGTAGATTCTCTCTGCCATCTCGGATGCAGCTTTATAGTGCTTTGCCATCATCTCGGCGCAACTGAGCAGGCAGCCTCAAGGAGCAAGAGGACGTGAGACTTTAGAAGAGGATGTCAAAATAAACTCAGTAAAGACTCCCTAAAATTACACTAAATTGCCTAAATCCTTTCGTCGCCTAGGATAAAGGTGCTTAAAGGGCCGCTGGTTCATAATATTCGCGGAATCTGTCCGACCCGTCCCACCGCACGCTCCAGACTACGTTCCAACAAATGAGCAATAACATTGGGAATCTGACGGTCCAAAATGCGAGATAACCTTCAGGCAGGGGCCCCACGGTCTTTTTGAGTGCCTCAGGCATATCTTCATAGTGGTTTTTCTTATTCCGTAGGGCCCGAAGCAGGTCAAGAAGCCGGTTACCAGTGTATTTGCGTTGCTTCCCGAGGGAGTCAACGAAGTCACGTGGTAAGACCTTCAAGAAGTCATGAGTGACCTCCCCTGCATGCCTTTCAAGCTCGACCAAGGCGGACGAAGGGGGGTCCCTTGGCTCCTTTTCAAAGTGGTCCGACACGTCGCAAAGGAATGCGAGCCTTTTCTTCGGGGACCAGAAGAAGGGATGGGCCATGATTTCCTTGGCATTAGGACGGTTCTTGGGGTCTGCTTCAAGCATAGAGGCGATAAGGTCCTTAGCCTCGTAGGCAAAGTCGCCGAGAGAGTCGAGGAGGTCCAGGTTATACTGCCCCTTTCGAATATTGACCTCTCGCATATAGCGATCGCCGCAATCAAAGGGATGGGATCCGTTGGTCAAAACATAGAAGAAGACCAGTCCGAGCGAGAAAATGTCAATCGCACGAGTAGCACGCCGGGGCATCATGTTATCGTCAACCAAAACCGAGCCGGAGCCGCTTTGGGTGCTGGCCTCCATCATGGCACCTTCTCGAGCATCGTCGTCGAGCAGAAGCTCGGGAGCACGCCAGCCTGATGTTCCAGCGGCACGACCCGTAGTGGCGCCGAAGGATGATTGGCCGCCCTCCAGCTTCTTGCAAAGCCCGAAGTCAGAGACAAGCATTCTAGGCTTGCCATCCTTGCCCATATTGACCAAAATGTTCTGTGGCTTGAGGTCACGATGGACGATTCGGAGTTCGTGTAGGTGGCTGATGCCGTTGGTGATCTGGTAAAGAATGTTTGGCAAATCGTGACGGCCGGCGTTGGCGAGGTCCCGGAAATAGTTGGGCTTTTCGACCACGTCTGCTAATGAAGCGGCGCAACGCTCTAGGGCAATATAGAGAAATCCATCGCGGATCTGTTGGGAGTAATATCGGATAACTGGAAGTGTTAGAGTGTTGGTTCTTCAATGGCATAATAGCTTACCATTCGGGTGATCATCACTCTCTCTCAATAACCTTGTCTCTTGGGACGCGATGTCATAAAATTGTATCAACATGCGTTTGACGGCAACCGCTCTTCCATCGAATTTGCCAGCAAAGACTAGAGTGCCATTGCTTCCTGTGCCCAATTGCTCATCTGTGTTCACCTCGATGTTTCCCATACGAATCGTCGAGCCTGTCACAGACTGCATGTCGTCATGCACGGTCATTACGTCCGGCTCGAGGCTGGGCCTCTCGCCCAGCTTCTTCGCATTGTTGACCGCATCCTCGACAGTGGCCGTAGCCGGGTCATCGCCTCGAGATAGGGAGGTTTCCTGGGCACGACCCTTGCGATGTTTGACACCCCCACGTCTACCTCTGTGAGCCTTCTTCTTCTTTTCAGGGGCTCCACCATCCTGACTTTCATTTGTGGCCGTAGCCTTGGATTGAGGTTGAGGAGTATCGGGAGTATCTACTGACCTCTTGCCGGTCTTCCTCTTGGGCTTCGGGGTCTCTTCCCTATCGCTGAGCTCTATCTCTTTTATAGGCGTTTGGGGTAAAGTTTCGGGCTCCAATTTGGATGATTCAGGGGCGGGGACCACGGATTCTTTGACCTTCTCCTCCAAACTTTCCCTAGGTGCTGCGGGCTTGGGTTCTTCATTGGCTGGGTCGGCCAAGTAGTCAACGTTGCCGTCAGTGTCGCTGCTATCAACTTCATCCGGTTGCGCCGTGTAGACAGGGGCCTCAACAAAACCCAGTATATTCTGCAATTCGTTCCAAAACCCCCTTCTCTTCCCTCGCTGGAGGTGACGACGGATATTCTTGTTATTGAAATAGAGCAATGAAACGAATATGATGATGACTACGGGGTTGGTGATGAAATCCTTGACGCTTTGGGCAGCAATTAGAGGCAGCTTTTTGGCGTTGGTAAGCAAGGTAGGCTCATCCGAAAATGTCAGGTCCGTGGTTTTCGAGTCATTATTCTCAAAATCGTCGTGGCCATCGTATACGTCATACACTTCTGGACCTTCGATGGCACCGGCAGGCAAACTTGGTGTATGTGTGCCACCTCTGTTGTTGACGGTATCGAGGAAATGTGTGCCTACCAAGACCTTCGAGAGTTTGGTTTGGTTGATGGTGTCCCAAGAGGGAGCAATGTCCCACCAATCGGGACGGGATAGTTGAGCGATGGGGGCATGTATAATAAGAGGGTATGATCGTCCAGACATGACATACCAGTCCCCAGTCCGAGTCTGGTTGAGAAAGATGCTGTTGCTGCGCATACGGGCGTGGGTCTCGTCTTGTGGGGGCATCGGCGGTTGAGGGAGGACCACAAGATCGGGGTTGCTGTCTGATGTAGCATCCCCTGGTCGGCATACATCAAAGACTCGGGCTACAGGTGCAGCGAAGTGTTCGCTGAAAAGCGGCTCTGCCTTTTCAGATCTTGCGTAGTCGAACGCGTAGACCTTACCGTCGTGCTGGCTTGTGATGTACTTCTTATCTAATGAAGACTGGTGCTGTTGAAATAGGTCACTGTCGTAGTTATTGGGGCTCCACTCAGAGTACCTGAGGGTAGCGATAGGAAGACCATCATCACGTCGCTGGATATCAACAGTATATTCCGTCCTGCCCAATGTGATTGTTCCTGTAGAGCTGCACTCCTGGTTGTTTTCGTCGTACAACGTGTCGGGGCGTGCGCAACTTTCGGCTTCGTTAACATGAGATCCTGTAGCACCGAACCACTTGAGAACTCTCCCTGTGGCTGCATCAAGAGTAATCATGGTAGTCTTCTTATCGCCAGTATAGACGACGGGGGAGCTCTCGTCGGCATAAGGGGCCAGTTCTTCGACAAGCTTCTTCATGGTAAAGCCAGTTTTGACAAATCCGCGATTGGAATCGGGGGCCCAGAGGTATATTCCACCGTCACGGTTAGGCTCAACAGCCCAAACATAATGGTCGACTTGGCGATAATTTTCATCCAGAATGGACCTCTCTGAACGGTAGTGTTTAGTCTCTACCATAGGGTGGTCGACTTCGAGATGCCAACGCTCTTTTCCGGTTCTTCGGTCGTTGGCGTATAGGTCTCCATCGACGGTCGCCAGAAGCACAAAGTCTTCCACTTCCCAATCCTTCAGACTCCGCGCAATCTGCGGCGAGGCAAGTCCAGAAGCAGGAATGCTGCTGGACCGTTGTCGTGAAGGGTTTGGTGCTCCTACGGACTGAGCCGGAGCCAAAGTTGCGAGGGCGCTCGCATCGTCAGGGATAATTATATGTTCGTTTTCGGTTTCGTATTCTCTCTTCCGGTTCTTACGGGCAGGCTCGTTCTTCTGTTGTCGCTGTCGCTGGTCGGCAACGGAAGCCCGCCTCACGTTCTTGACGGTCTCGCGGGCCGACTTAGTCACATCAACGGGCGTTGCGGCCCATTGATGCACGGCATCATCGGCTAGCTGCTGGCTGCGGCCGCCGGGGCGCTGCAGTTGTGGTAGACCTGGTTCAACTGGTCGATGCTGCTGCTGAGCATCAACAAGCTGTAGCCAGGGAAGAAGAATGATAGCAAAGGCGATGAAGAGTCTCTGTTGCTGTTGGGCCCGACGCCCCTCGCCCGGAGGTCGTCGCAGCATTTTGATCAAGGATGACGATGTGATTGATCACATGGAACCCATCAGAGAGGATGAGAAGCTTAGTGCGGTGAATCGGCAACGGCCATGGAACCTAAGGGACGAGATTCGATCGATATCTTGGTTGGGCAGTCACGTCACACCACCGTTCGTTCGTTCGTAGGTACGAAGGTGCGGAGCCGACGCGGCAGGAAGGGGAGCGTAGAGGATCTAAGTCGAAGCCTCACGATTTAAACCGCAGCAAGAAACGTTACTGATAAAAGATATTGATAAAATGTGATTCGAGGTGGAATGAAAGAGCAGGTTGGAAATGGAAAACGGAGGAAAGGTTGGGGTAGGAGCCCGGGTTTTACGAGTGACCCCTTCTTTCTTTTGCCCTGCCCTGGAATTGCAGGTTCCCCTCGGGGGGTAAGAAAAATACGTATGCGGCAATCGTATACATTTACGACGATTTTATGTTAACTCATCCTAAAATTTGTATCCTTAGTCCTAAGCTTCTAATACATTTTAAACTATATGAAAAGTCTTTACAATTTTTATTTAAGATCATAACAGAATTATATGGTTTTAGAATATAATTGTGATAGTTTTCTCTTTTTTCTCTCACCCTCCAGCCATTGCTGACGGGCGGCGGCCAAACGAGCATGGCACGGGCGTTACAGAGAAGGCCAGAGACTGACGAGGAATTGCACCAGTCGAGGGGAGAGGGGTTATGGCTTGCGCCAGGTATGAAGGCCGTGTTGCCAGTGTATTCTCACTGTGGGCGATCCAGACCATCCCGCCGCAGGATGGTTGGTCCAGGGCCAAGACTCGAGTGTAAGACAGCACCAGGGAGCAAGAAATCTTCTGACGTCGAGTCAAGGTGCCAAAATGAATTAGTCTAAAGCTTTAGTAAAGTATACTAAGTATACCTAAGTCTTTTTATCAACTTGGGTGAGAGGCTCTAGGTTTTCTTGCATGCCCTTGGCTGTAGGTACCATAGTATTGGTAAAAACTCGATCTCCAAATGTCTAGCTGTGGTCGAATCGAGGTTCCCTTGCATTGTTGAGCATGTGAAGGCTGAAGCTGTGTCATTGAGGGTCAAAGAGCAATGCAGGGAGGAAGTAATTCTTGTGAGAAATGGATTCAGGAAGACAAGGTGCTGTGTTCCCCGCTGGGAGTTATGTTGGAAGCTTTATCCTCCAATAGAGGTTCGCAATTCATCAGTTACAGTTTCATAGCTGCAAAGCTGCTGGATCGACAACCTGAATTGACTCTTCACACTGTTCTGTTCTGACTTTCTCTTTTTGTGGGCTTCGCTTGTGTACACCCCGGATCGGATGGTCTGTGCTTCGGGGACCCTCAGGCTTCCGCCCCGGTTCTCCCTTGATGAAACTTGAAGAGACCATGATAAACATCAAAATTTCTCTAGGGTAGCAAAGTTTGTCAAATTGAACTCGTCAGACGCGTAATTCTTCAATTACATACTCGAGTCTGATACGTTTTCTAAATTGGCAATCTCAGTCACGGCAGGCGGAGTAGGTAGGTAATGGCAGAGAGAAATTGGAAGTAATAGTTAGGAACCGGCGGCTTTGTGTAGGGTTACAGACAAGCATCTCAACATTCTGTAATTCTTGACCGCTCAGTGTGAGCTATAGCCTGAGGATGTCATAGCTCCTCTCAAATGTCTTATATGTTTCGTTTTTTTGTAGTAGTATAATCCCCCTACATGCTTTACTCATCTGTGTGCTCTCAGATAGGGTTCGCTCCCTTATTAAAGTGTGACTGGTTGTAATCCACGCATTGTGAACGCCAACCCAGCCCGAGCCACAACCTCACTGCGGTTTGGTCCATCATCGAGGGAGATGGTCGTCAAATCGGATAGAAACACAGCAGCCATCAAGTCATAATTGTAAAAAAGAGCTAAGATGATGACCTCAGTCTAATGACGAAGGAATGCGGTCTGGGGCATGTCCCGCCCGATAGTCCAGCACCCTTCCCAATGCACTACTCAACCCAACCTCAAGCTGGTCCTTTCTCCTCAGCATCTCGAACTCACAATCAGGCGCATAAGATGCCAGTTTTTCAATAAAAATGTTCAGTGCCGGTTGAAGTCGCTGGAAGCAATCCCCAAAGTGGTCGATAAAGCCGTCCCTCGATATACTCTCCAGATCTCTCACCAACATCGTGATGAGCTTTGATTGGTCGATGCCAAACTGGAAAGGAATGTCAGTATAAGTCGATCAAGGGTCGCTCCAAACCATCTATCATGTCTCGCAACGAGCACTACAGATATGTTACGTACTAAGTCGAACATGGAACAGATACCCTTTTGATTCTCATACGAGAAAGGGGTTTGGGGCCGACCGCCGACCTTGTCGAACGCCTGCTGGACCCCTTCAATCATATCTCGACATCGGAGGTATGTATTCTTCCAAAAGGTCAGTATATGCCAAGTAACTAAGGCAAAACCTGTGGTACCCCTATTATTTCGACTTCCACACCATGGCCTCCAATATTACTGGCAGTAAAATATATGTCAGATGCTAAACGGCTGACCTCACCAATGACCGTGTATATATCCTCTGGAGTTGTAACAGCTGCGAAAACGGGAGGCGCAACTGGATCAAGTATTGATGTGGCGACAGGCGAAGTAATTATTGAGGTCGTTGATGAAGCTACCGGAGAAGCATATGTTGTGGCTATGGCAGTAATGCCACTGAGAATAAGGAGGGCGTCGCGCATCATGCAGGGAGAACTGAGCAATGGTTCGGGCAGGAGTTCGAAATATTGATGACACGGGCAAGTATAAAGTCGTGTTCACTCGAATACTGTCTGAAGACGCGATATCGTAGGAGTGATCTGATATAAGGTAAGGTACAATTAATGACAAATACGGAGAGCTGAGTTTTGGAGTGATGAGCCCAGTCGCAAGCAGACCGCTTGACACATTAAATAACCCAGTTCATAACAAAGCCTGCCCCTTTCTTGGATACGAGCCGCTATCAGCTCACACGTGGAAATATTTAGTATTGATGTTTATATGTATTAATCTGAGGACATTTAATATGAAGTGGCGGAAATGTATGGTTCCTAGCGGTTGCAGTCCGATTTGGGCAGGCTGCGTGCGACAAACACCCGAGACCTGTATGCTGCCCCAAAGCCATCGCCGAGCTGGGACGGATATCACGGTTCGTTGTAGGGCTTTCGGACGGCATATTTGCTTTTGTGATATCTTGGCATCAAACACATTGAGGACATCGCCAAGAAGAGAGGTTGGCCGTCATAAACGTAGATATGTTCTCCGTACGAAAGCGAATATCGAGGACAGCAGAGACATAAAGAGATTGTTAAGTATGCGTGAAAGTGCCGAGACAGCCTCTCATGCTCTCTTGGCAAATATTCGAATATGAAAACGAGTTACCTGGGTGCTGGAACAAACAAGTTTGTTGTTAAAAGTGTGAGTTTTACAGGATTTTTTTTCGGAAAGGCCAAGACTTTCAGCTGCTGTCTTGGGCCAGAAGATGTTGTTATGCATCGTTTATAGGTAGACAAGCGATTGAGATGAATGTGTTCAGAAACGGATTTGTGACCAAGACAACTGCGTCGTATCACTTAGCAAACCATGATGAGCAAGTGATGTGTATGAACAGAGAATACTCCGAAAATGCTTTTAAAAAGTCCAAGGAGCTGGACCTATCTCTCGTGTGAACATGACAATGAATTTCATTACGTGACCCCTCGCCCTAACCAGTTTTTCTACCGAGATACAAGCAAATCACTCCCATGCAAATGCAGTGAAGACGTCTATGCGAGGATCTCCTCACTCTCCTCAAGAACCTCCTCCACAATCTCCTCAATCACCCGATCCGCATCCGATGTTAAACCCTCGAGAGACTTTGTGTAAGCCTCTAGCAGAGGAGCATGGGGATCCTTTGGTAGGCCAAGAGCTTCGCGCTCTTCCAGAATCTCGGCCTCGACAGACTCGCGCCAGTTGTACCACTCCTCGAGCATGTGTCGGCGAGCCTCAACAACAGCCAAGTCAGCGGACGCACCACGGTCAGCATCTTCTTGCTCAAAGACGCGGCTGTATTCTCGAAGGTTCTTGCGCACAGCCTTCTGCTCCTCCTTGGTGAGCAGAGTTGCGGGCCGAGGGCGCCATGAGAACTGCTTAAACTTCTCAAGGGGCTCTTCTCGTAGAGCCTCACCCTTGAAATCGTAAATGTGGTATCCGTTTTCCATCTAGATCAGGTCAGTATATATATCATAGTAAGTTTGATAGGTGGAGCATACCGAGTGCTTCCAAGCGGAAGCCCATGAGGCGACGAATCGGCCTGAAGGGTCCCACTCAACATCTGTGACACCGTAGTGGTCGGCGGTGTTCATAGCCTGGAGGTTGGCAGTAAGGTCCTTGTCGGACTCGGGCTTCTCGCCCTCGAAATCAAGGTCGAAGAAGTCGAGATCGGAGCTCTGCTGGTTGGCAATGGTGGCAATGACAACAAAGCGACCGCGGGGTGACCAGTAGATGGCGTTGCTGTTCTTCTTGTCAAGCGTTCGGAGGTGCTTGAAGTTACCCACTTGTTGGCCCTTCTTGGCCTTCTCAGGGCAGAAGAAAGAAACTGCAGTCTTGGGGGGGACAGCAGTAACGCCCACGGGCTCGGTTGTGGAGATGATGGCAAACCTGTCACCCTTGGGCTCCCAGGCAAAGTTGATAACGGTATCCTTAATTGTGTCAACGACCTCAACAGGGACACCCTTCTCCTTGACACGGAAAATCTCGAGTGTGGTTGCTTGAGACTTCTTTGACTTGGAGTGTCTGTCGACCTTGACGCAAATGTAGGCGGCCTCGGATTGCCAGTGAAGCTTAGCGTCGCTAACACTGAAGAGGTTCAGGGATCGAACGACCTGTTTTGAGGGAATGCTCATCAAGCCGACCTTGGCGGGGTTGCTGCCAATTTCAGGAGTCCAGTAGCAGAACAGCTGCTCGTAGTCCTTGACACCATCTCGCTTGGGGGTAGCAGGAGCCCAGTCGAAGTCTACAACACCCTCGATCTTGATGGAGGTCTTATCGAGAAGGTTCATGCGGGGGAGTTCGTATACGGAGATAGACTGGCCGGGGTTCAGACGAGCAACGTACTTGTCATCAGCAGACCACTTGAAGGCAGGCCACTGCATCTTTGGGGGGGCCTTGCCTTCCTCAACCTTGGGGGGCTCGAGGTTGGCGAAAGATCGTAGAGGAGCAGCAGTAGCAATGTCCCAGATCACGTAGTTCTTGCCATGGTCGTCGATCGAAAGGGCAGGGTGGCCCTCGTCGGGGATGGAGATAGGGCGGTTAGACCAGGTGACGATGTACTTCTCACCAGGAGAGAAAGCGACCAGGTTGACGAAGGGGTGGGCGAATCGGGCCTGTCGCGTCCACGAAGGACCGCCCCAAAGCTGGACACCCTGGGCATGGACAGAGGTGAGGTATGTGCCGAGAGGAGACCACTGGACAAATGTCTCAGTCCAGTGCTGTCGCTCAACAATGTTCTCAGGTTGATCCTTCTCGTTGTTCCAGTATACGCCGACGCTCTCGCCCTTGTACATAACGAACTGGTCTCGGCCGCGGCCTGAGGGATCCTTGAGGAACCATCGCAGATGCTCCTTCTCGGTGAACTCGTCGATGTGGGGGGGTTGGTAGGTCTCGTCGATACGGCCTTCTCGTCCATATCGCTCGATGTCGGTGAACTTGTTGACGCGGAGAGTGTGCTTCTTGTCGAGGGGGGTGAGGTCGAGCTCGCGAGTAGCGGCAGCAGCCTCAGCGGGCGAGGAGTATTCGACAAAGGCGAATCTTTAAAAATGGGATCAGCTCCAAGTTCGATGCATCTGTAGTTTCAAGCATGGCACCTACCGGAAAGACTTTCCATCGTCACCCATGGGCATATGTATCAAGTCCTCACGTGTCTTGCCGACTGTGTTGAGCTTCTTCAACAAGAACTTGACAAGCTTGGGCTTCTGATCCTCTGTGACTTGAGGCAGGCCATCGATAACCACGAAGCTGTCATAGCCTTGCTCCAGCGAAACCTCGAATCGTTCTCGCAGATCGGAGATATCAATATCATCATCGTTGAACTCGTCATCGTCAAGGTCGGCCTCGCGGAGGTGGTCGAAAGAGGGCGCCATGCTGGGCGATATTTGGTTGTTGGAGGGGTGCAAGAAAAAATGCCCCGCTCTCGCTCGATTCTGTACGGTTTTTTTCGAGGGTTTGGGAGGGTTTGGCTACCGAGCACAGGTTTGCGAAAATGGCCTTTTTGCGCGCGGGAGATATGACCTCTAAAAGACACGCAAAGGTTTGTCTAGAACGGCGCAGAATGTCGCTCGGGATCGTGCGGAGTCTTGATGTTGCGGTGGCCAACCTAGTTCAGCACAAATTTGGTGTTCTCCTTCAACTTTCCCGACGAAAGTGTGCGTGATGCGGAGAAATGATAATACTGGCCCGAAAGCTCGAGGCTCCACCGCGGGGCAAATCACGTGTGGGCTTTGCTGGCCCCTGGGAGTGGAGGGGCTGCGGTTGCTAAGCTGGATGGGAGCTCCAGAAAAAAAGGCTGCAACGTCTACTCCAAGGCTGAAGCATATTGACGTTGACGACGACGATAACCTTTTACGTTTTTATAGGTTTCGCCGTGTACAAAGTCACATTGTTAGCCCATCATGGTATGTTTCTTCTTTTGGAGAGGAATGCTTGTTGAAGCACTTCATCTTCTCATATCGAGTATACTGTATGCTAACATGCCCCTCCTAGTCTTTCCAACCAACCCAAATTTTTGAGGAGGGCACTACGGAGGAGAAGGGTGAGAATGCTCGTCTCTCCGCCTTTGTCGGTGCCATCGCCGTCGGTGATCTCGTAAAGAGCACCCTTGGTCCTAAGGGTATGGACAAGATTCTTCAGTCAGCGTATGTTGCGCCCATCTTGCGGTATCGACAACCCCCCTTTTAACATGATGCTAGCTCCACCGCCGAAATCATGGTTACCAACGACGGTGCCACAATCCTCAAGTCGATCGCCCTCGACAACGCTGCCGCAAAGGTTCTGGTCAACATTTCGAAGGTCCAAGATGACGAAGTCGGTGACGGTACCACCTCCGTTGCTGTTCTCGCTGCCGAGCTATTGAGAGAGGCGGAGAAGCTGGTCGACAAGAAGATCCACCCCCAGACTATCATCGAGGGCTACCGGATAGCCAGCCAGGCTGCGCTGAAGGCGTTGGAAGGATCAGCCGTTGATCACAGCAAGAACCCCGAGGCCTTCCGCCAAGATTTACTTGCCATTGCCCGAACAACACTCAGCTCCAAGGTCCTGGCCCAGGACCGCAAACAGTTTGCCGAATTGGCCGTTGATGCCGTCCTCCGACTCAAGTCATCCGACCTCAACCACATCCAGATCATCAAGAAGGCCGGAGGCAAACTCAGTGACTCCTACCTCGACGAAGGTTTCATTCTCGACAAGAAGATCGGTGTCAACCAGCCCAAGCGATTAGAGAAGGCCAAGATTCTGGTGGCCAACACCTCCATGGACACCGACAAGGTCAAGATCTTTGGTGCCCGTGTCAAGGTTGGCTCAACAAGCAAGCTTGCTGAGCTTGAGAAGGCCGAGAAGGATAAGATGAAGGCCAAGGTTGAGAAGATCAAGGCACACGGCATCAACTGCTTCATCAACCGACAGCTTATTTACAACTGGCCCGAGCAGCTGTTTACTGATGCTGGCATTATGTCAATTGAACATGCTGATTTTGACGGTATTGAGCGTCTTGCCCTGGTCACAGGCGGTGAGATTGCCTCGACCTTTGACCATCCCGATCAAGTCAAGCTTGGTCACTGCGACGTTATTGAGGAGGTCATTATTGGAGAAGATACTCTCATCAAGTTCTCCGGTGTGGCTGGTGGTGAAGCTTGCACAATTGTCCTCCGAGGTGCCACAGAACAACTTCTCGATGAGGCCGAGCGAAGTCTGCATGATGCCCTTGCTGTTCTGTCACAGACTGTCAAGGAACCCCGAACCACCCTTGGTGGTGGTTGTGCTGAGATGCTTATGGCCAAAGCGGTTGAGGGCGCTGCTACCCGAGTTGAGGGTAAGCGACAACTGGCTGTCTCTAGCTTTGCCGTCGCTCTCCGACAACTTCCTACTATCCTTGCCGACAACGCTGGTCTCGACTCTGGTGACCTTGTTGCCCGATTACGCAAGGCTCTCTACGATGGTCTTACCACTTATGGCCTGGATCTGACGACCCCTGGTGGTGGTATTACTGATATGCGAGATCTCGGTGTTATCGAGAGTTACAAGTTGAAGAAGGCTGTGGTGTCTTCGGCCAGCGAAGCCGCAGAGGTAAGTACTTATCCAAAGACTTTTATAAACAGATTTCTAACATTATTCATCTAGCTTCTTCTTCGTGTGGACGATATCATCCGGGCAGCACCTCGTCGACGAGAGCGTATGTAAAACTGGTTTAGGTAGCCGGCGAGGACGAGTCAATGTGCATAGACCATGATGATCTGTAATGATACCATAGATGCTGGAAAATGGAAAAAAGGACCATCGTGAATGAGCCTTGCCTTATGACGAACACTTAGTTTCCCACAAATGCGTGCTTTTAAATGAGCAGTGTCGTGCCAGTGCCAGCAGCTCACAACTCCTTTTTGACAGTGCCTTGCAGTTGACGATGACAAACACTGGCGCGCATTATTGATCGCTTGCCTCTACCTATTGTTGTGTTTATTGAATGGCAATTTGCTTTGCATTCTACTGTTAATTCTTCTCCCACGTCTCCGTGCTCACGTTCTCGCATTCACTCTTTACGCTCGCATCATCACGCTCTTGCAAAAGATCTCAACTTGAGCATCACCAGCATCACCTCGACAGTCATACAGCTATCTGCTACTTTACAATTTTCTTCAGAAAGTCTTTTATATCTAAGCAAACCCAATAAGTCACTCGTACACTCATCACTATTTATTCTCCGGCAGGTGTCTTCGCTCTCTGAGTGATATCGCCAAACCAATGGAGCAATCGAGGATTGTGGACTTCTTTTCGTCTTCACCGTCCTCTCAACAACCCAAACAGCGCACCAAAAAGCGCAACAAATCATCACCAGCCAAAGCCGCGAAAGGCGGTAGCCAGTCCAGTTCTCCCAACTCAAGTCGCGCAGGGTCACAACAAACCATGGCCAAGCCAAGCCAGAAGCCCAAGAGGCAGAGATCGCAGGCATCAGCCTCACTGTCCCGTGCAGCATCTTTACATCCCTCTATTCCCTCTACCCCAATCTCCAAAAACATGTCATCCCCTCAAATCATGAAGAAGCGACGTCTCCAGGGACGCAATGAACGTGTCCCTGAGACTCCCCCCCCAAAACGAGCCCCGACGAGTAGTCAAAGCCAACAAACTCCAAAACGAACAAGTCAACTAGTTCAAGCAAACTCACCAAATACACCATTTGATATTTCATCTGGAGAGAGCTCCGATTCAGACTGTGTGATCGAGAAAGTTCAGCCGTCACCAAAGCGCAAACTTGTCGCGCCCAGCCCACGAGCTCGACCTACCAAGAAGCTCAAGACTGATCAGCAAGAGACTATCAACAGAGGCTTTGCCTCTATCAAAGCATCTGTTCTTGCAAAAGGCACAACATTGGCAAGACAGAACAAGAGACCAGCTGCTAGAGGGCGACAAGGTGCTTCTGTGCCTCCTCAAGCAACCTTGCCCAACCTCACCTCGAGCGTTGCAGGCCCAAGTCGAAGCACATCTGTCCCTCCAGCTCATATCCCTCCCAAACCCAGCCAGAATGAGAATGTGACCCAAATTGAGAATGAGTCGGACCACGACAATGAGAAGGTTCTGCTTACTCCGCAAAAGCGCCAGCTTGAGCAACAGAAAGCAAACGTCAAGCGACGACGAGTTGGCGACTCAATCGAGACCCCGGTGTCGATCGATGCAGACGATGAAGATCAACCCGACTCGGACATTGAGGTCGTCAGGGTCCTGGTGTCCCCTAGGCGCAAGGCTGCCAAAGGTCGCGCTACAGCCGACAAAGATATCAAGGCCGAGAACTCTGCTGAACAGCGAAAGGTTGCCGCTCAGCGCAAGACCCAGTCTCCCTCTGTGACAAAGCGTCCTACACCTGCTGAGCCAGCTGTTGCACGCGACACCACACCAATCAACACTCTGCACATCGATCTTACCCAGGAGCCCTCCGATAGTTCTGATTTCTCAGATGAAGATACTGCGATCCCCGCCAAGCCAGCTCTGCCAACACCAGTTGAGCATACCCTCGACGCCCAGAAGCCAGCCACTACGACTGAACACACCACCACTAGTAACACCGATAACCCTGTGGCTGCCCCTCAGGAGACCGTCCCTTTCCATGAACAGAGGGAACCCTCACCACACATCACGGATTCTTTGTTGAATTGGCTTGATTGCCAGACGACGAAGAAATCTCCCTCACTCTCTAGCAGCAATTGCCCGTCTCCCGACCATGACGTGCCCTTCTCCACCGCGCCTGAATACCAGCACGATGATACCGCAGCGAAGAAGATCAAGATGGAAGCTCACGATAGTGACATGATATCTATCAAGAAAGAGAGCATTGAGCAATACAACTCCAGCGATGACGAAGGTAGCATTGATGAAGAGTCTCACGATGGAGACATCCGCGCTATAAAGCAAGAGAGCAGCTCAATGTATGGCCAATCCTCAGACGACGAAGAAGACTTCGACGAAGAGGACATCAAGAACCTCAAAAAAGAGAGTTACTCAAGTCCCATGAAGCTTTCTGCTCTCAAGCAGTGCGAGTCGCATCCCGACGAAGACGGCGAAAAGGAATACGACGACGATGAGGAGGAATACCAAGGCCTCCCTGACTTTAGTGACGATGAGGTGTCTCATGAAGCCCATACCAACGAGGTGGATAAGAATAAAAACGTTGGATCATCGCCACCTGTGTCATATCAGCTACCACAGGACGACATCTCTCCGAAAGCTGTCTCTACAACACTTGAGAAGGAGGCCACATTTGATTCGACTCATAAGGATTTGAGCAACGCGTTCGGAAGTTCGAAGGAAAATCTCTCCACTCCGATCAAAACTGAGAAAGGTCTTTCACCATCGATCTATGAGCTTCAGCCAGTTTACAGTGGTGAAAAGCTTCTGCAGAGCCACACTCCAGGTACTCCATCGCCGTTCCGACCGCACCATCGGGATTCGCTTCTCGGCTTGAGGAGTATCCTCAAGGGCTCGGGTGGACGAGTTCGTGCGAGCGATAACGAGAGCGTTTACTCTCCATTCCCTGATATTTCTCCACTTTCTGGAGACGAGTATGCCGCTTCATCGCCTACAGAACGAATACAGCAGAGCAAAGAGCAAGCCAAGGCTGTCCGACCTTCTGAGCGCAGAGTCTCATAGAATGGGACTGCCGCCAAGGTCAGCTCTTTCAAAAAGAAGCTTTACTCAACTCCTCCTCACCGGGCTACTGTGCCCAAGGCAATGACATTGCCGAGACTCCTGCCCAAAAACTTAACGCCGCCACTTCCAAAGGGAGGTCGATGGCTTCAACAAAGTGAGTCACATGTTTTGCGTAAGGTGTACATACTGACATGAATCCCAGAAAAAGATTTCACGCCTTTACCATCTATCCCTGATGATACTGCTGCGAGCGACGCAGCCTCGAGACAAGAAACACCCACAAGGGTTGTCGCAAAGCGACCTCCCTGCGTTAACGACACGACAGACTTAGCAGAGTCTGAAGACGAAGTTGAGAAGAAGCTCCAGGAGCAACAGTTGGAGCCAGGAACAGACAAGCACTGGATCAAGCCTTCCGAGAAGGAAATCAAGCCCCCGATCATCCGCGATGGCGTTTCAGAACACGCCATCAAGCCCACGGTTGCTTTGTTCAAGAAGAAAATAGCCGCTAGGCAAGGCTTCAATCACGATACAAGCGACAAGTCCAATCAAAAGTACAACTGGGAAATCGACTGGACGACGCCGGCGTCCCTGAGTGAGCGCGAATCACAAGCCGTAGCAGCGGAACTAGAACATAGGGGAATCAAGACCAGCAAGCAATACAGCAACTTTTGGTACAACCTTACGATGAAGTTCTCAAGACTTGCAGGCTCGCCGATTCCGCTTTTTACAGCAAAGAAAAAGGCACTCGACACGTTTGTTGAGGAGGCCATGCAGAACCAGGAAATCAGACGGCGGAACAAAAACAAGGTCACTGTCGCGGAAAAGAACGCGAGGCGCCGAGAGAAGAAGAAGAAGCAGAAGAAGCAGAAAACACAGCCCAAAGATGTGGATGCATTTCTCATTCCCGGAGATACAGACGCTGAGAGTGAATCCGAAGATTCCGATTCCGATCTCAACGGAGCCGATCTGATCGCCAAAATGCGGGCGGATACCGAGAAACGGCAGAGGACATATGGAGGCGGAACCAGCTGTGGACGTCGAAGCAAGTAATGAGGAAATCCAATGCCATGCGTGGGATGGGGCATTCGGGGATATGAATCGATGTACGGTCAAAATGTAATAATGCACACGTACAGATGAAGTCACATTTTTGTAGATAACGCAGGACAAGGGGGGGCAGGGATATGCAAGCCTCAAGACTGAACACAGTTGATTGACAAGGTCCTTCGATATGAGAGTTTATTAAAGAAGTCTGGAGTCATCACCCGCAAACCCTAGCAGAGGGGCTTCGAGGGGTTATTATAAATAAATCGCGAAATTGCTTGTTTTTTTTTTAACGTCTGAGGTTGCATGTTGACATGGGAGCTGAAAATCTTGGAGTTGTGAGACATGATTGGTTGTGCTTGTTCATTAGCCGCGCATATGCGGCCGAAATTAATTGACAGGGGCCCGCTTCCATTTAGCACTGTAGGCGCAGCTTCCATGAATATCGAGATGGTTCATGGTGTAAGAAAAGAGCATATAGCATGAATTGGTGAGTTGTCATGGGTTACACAATGACCATTATTGATCTCAGTGCTACAATTGAAAGCTGTGGCAATAATTGGTGATCGATATTACCTGTATTTGCAACGAAGTAGGAGCTTGACTTCATCGCATGAACTCATTAATAGAAATTGATTGTGTATTCCACTGCATTTCCTTCCAGTCCTGCATCAATTAGCGGTCTTACACAGTCTCCAAAAAATATTCACGGTGCAAGCCCCTGGAGGTGGCTTGATCCGATACGGCCATGTCCACACCCATGACTTAACCCACACATTTGAGAAAAATAAGGCAAAGG
This sequence comes from Fusarium pseudoanthophilum, assembly GCA_013395995.1. Taxonomy (NCBI): domain Eukaryota; kingdom Fungi; phylum Ascomycota; class Sordariomycetes; order Hypocreales; family Nectriaceae; genus Fusarium; species Fusarium pseudoanthophilum. The sequence goes on along the minus strand of JAAOAR010000640.1, from coordinate 21,367 downwards.
TCACGAGCGTGCTATTTTAGTATGAATGGGTACAAGCATTCCATCGCTATCCCATCAAAAGTGTGGGTGGGATCATCTCCTTGGCTGCGCTGGCGTTCTCGTTTGGGGATCGTCATCCACTTCCCGGTTTATCTTGACTTGACTTGACTTTGCTTGTGCTTGTTCTTGTTCTTGAACTTCCTTGCCTTGTAGTTGCTTCAATCTCACTCGTTTCCCGTCGTCTCCTTGCCATCTCTCTCCCCCATCCTTTCTTCCCTATTTCTTCTTGTCTCTACTCTCGGCACTGCAGCATTTCTTCATTCTTCAATCGTCTTCTTGTCTCAAACCCTTCAACTTTAGACTAATCACCCCCTTTGTTTTGGAGGCCACTTCTTCTCAACTCCGCGCTTAATATTGGGTAATATCTCGTCATCCCGGCCGCGACCGCTTACCATTGTCCGGGGTTGCAAAATCTTGTTCCCGCCTTCGAGTTCGGTCGTTTCCCTATGAGACTTGGAGTCTCTCTTATCCATCCTCTTTAAGCTATTCAACCCTAGTCTCTCGTTGATCGATTGATACCATTATATCGCTCCTACTGGCACAACACAACAACTTTCGGCCTCGGCCTCCTTTCACTTCGATCCCTCGCTATCCCATATCCCTTTCTCCATACCAGACTTGCTTAGTACGACTTCATTTTGGCCCTATTATTTGGTTCTCGCAAACCCCGGCATTTTTGAAACGGCTCCCTCCGACCCCGATATTCCAGTGCCCATAACAACGGTTACCGCCAAAACCGACAAGGCAAGCATCCTAGTACGGCGCCGCCGAACAAAACAGAAGCGCCGCCCAAGCCAAACAACGGCCACATCGCAAGCCACGATCTCGAACTAATTCACTCTTAATTGACGAACAAAAGACTCAGATCAGTAGAGATCTACTTGCTCGAGATCCTCCGGGCGAGTCGACAAGGTCCTCTCGTCCAGCCATTTACCGTTCCCCTGGAGATGCGACAATGATCCGTACTCTTGATATCGGCAGTGTTCTCCCCAGCCCCGACTCTCCGCCAGGGATGACGACCTCAAAGAGCTCCAAGACTTCCTCTTTCCAATCTTTCGATAGTGACGATGGCAGCGTCTTGGCCGACGTTGGCCATTTTGAAGAAATTGGTCTCGACGACGACACCGTGACCCTCAAGAGCCCATCGAAGGTCGATGTTCGTCCCACTCTAGCCAAAGCCCCCTCGAGCCGAACCCTCGCAGCTGGCAAAACTGCCTCCAAAGCCCGACCGCCATTCCCAACCCTCGAGACCAACGTATACACCTCCAACCCCAGAAGCACCAATTTGAGCGCGTTGACCGAGCCTCTTTCTGCTACGCGACCAAAGACATTGACAAGCCCGTCCTCTGCATCTCTTCCCTTCCCTCGACGGCGAAGCCCAAGCCCAGCCTATTCGCTCAACCCGAGGGATCCGAGAGACCCAAGTTTCCCTCAAAAACCTCGTCGAGGCAGCTGGCAGGCCGGCCGCGATCGCAAGTCTTTCACCGACCTCGAACGAGAATGCGATGAAGACGATGGCGACGATATCCCCGATGGCATGTTTCTGGACAACGTGCCGCTCTCCCCCCGGCCCATGCAAGAGCGCACGCCTAGTCGACCATCTTCTGTTTCTCCATCCCCAAATCGATCCAAAGAACGAGTGCGGAGTGTCGGTAATGGGACACCCGCAGTCGCGCAAGCTCAAGGCTCTCTTCGATCACCAACTTGGAAGACCGATGACAACCCTCGCAGCCCGGCCAAGCAAAGGGCACACAGCTGGAATGCTGCGTTGGCGGAATTGAACGCTGAAGCCAAGACGTTGACTGAGAAGCTCGAGGAGCACGCCAACGAAATGGAGGAACAGCAAGCCAAACGCCCCGCGAATCAGCGCCCCAACACCTGGAACGCTAGTCGACGATCTGTCGACACTTTTGACAAGAAGCAGCGTGTCAAATCAACTCCAGAGCTGCCACCTCTTCGCAAGACGAATATTATGATCGACCCTCTTCCCGTCTCGAAGGAGAAAGAGGCTGTTCTCAGCCGGACACGACCCTCATGGCTACCACCCAAGGATCCCGCTGAGGAGCGTCGACATTTGAAGGAATATCAGAAGATGATGGCAGCAAGTGCCAAGGCTGAGGAGCGACGCGAAGCCTCACGCAAGGCCAAGATCGAGGGACGAGACAGCACAGCTGACAACCTGATGCAAATTTGGGAGAGGGACGTGATCCCACGCTGGAGCGATGCTATCCGCGAGCGTAGGACAAGAGAGCTATGGTGGAAGGGAATCGCACCCAGAAGCCGCGCCCAAATTTGGGGTCGGGCAATCGGTAATGAATTGGGACTGTCGGAAACGTCATTCAAAGCAGCACTGGCTAGAGCTCAAGAGATTGAGGCCAGAGTCAAGGACGATAAGGGCGATGCGGAGGATGCCAGGAGGGCGAGATGGTTCCAGGATATCCGAAGGGACGCTGCACAGAAGACGTGGGAGGATCTACGGATATTTGACGTCGAGGGACCACTGCACCAAAGCCTTGTTGATGTGTTGAGTGCATATGCCATGTACAGAAGCGACATTGGTTATGTCCGTGGTTGTAACGTAAGTCCAAACAGCCACCTTGTGCCACCTGAGTTGCTAACCAAGTCCGTCAGACAATCGCTGCATTGCTGCTCCTCAACTTGCCCGATGCCGCGTCTGCATTCGTCGCACTCGCTAACGTTCTCAATCGCCCACTTCCTCTATCGTTTTACACTGGAGATCCGGGTGCACAAGCGTCCGCATTCAACCTCATCATGCAGACACTTTCTCTCAAGTCTGCGCCCCTTCACGCGCACCTCACCAAGAAGATCCCTACTGCCGAATTAGAACGATCTTTTTCAGGGATTTTGACAGCCATTTTCACACAACACTTGGCTATAGATGAAGCAGCCCGTCTTTGGGACGTATACGTCTTCGAAGGAGACGCTCTCCTAATTCGAGCTGCTGTTGCACTTCTTCTCAGCAGAGAGATGACGCTTCTCGGCGCTAAGACCGCCGACGAAGTCAAGATCATTCTTGATGGAAGAAACGCCAAGGTCTCTTCGGCCAGAGTCGCCGGAGAGGTGGGTGCCGAGGACAAATTTATGATGTCAGTCCGTGAGGCAGGAAAAGCTTAAGGCGTTTGATCGGGCCACCCGTTTGGAAAAGGGCTCCTGGGGCTTGAGAATCAAGCTGTACATTTTGGATAGATGGATGGTGGACATATCTGCTCCATTTCACGGCGTTTACTACATGGAATGTGGCGGGTATATTTGGTTGGACGTAGAAGGCATGCTTATGAAAGGTCTCGTGAGACTATAGAGCGGTTTTATCTTCGTAATTTACCGTCATCCATGGTTGGACGACGAGATTTTGAATCAAACATATTTGATGATCATTCGTACTGTCTTTGTGCAGCTGCCTTGATGTTGGAAAACCAGCCAAACTGGATGGAGCCGCGAAAGTGTTGTGAAGCCGTACGAGACGTGATCATTGGCCATGAATTGATGATCCTTTCGTGTATCTGACGCGAATAGTAAGACCGACACAAACAGAAGTGATTTGACACCAAGTTGCTCAGTCATATCATGGGTACTTTGGCATGTTTGTCTCTGGACTCTTGGCCCTGTAGGGTTTTTGATGGATTTGTTTAGTAGGTACAGGGTAAGTCCGTTGACAGACGTTCCAGCCTTGTACAGTAAAACAATTTGCAACGCAAATGACCTGGTCATTGGGCCTAATGAGATGATATTATTTCCTAAGTTATTGTTTTAGTTAAATTGGAAGCTCTTTATGACCTTGGCTGTGTGTCTTATGATAAAGCGTTATCACTGTTCGTTTGAGCTTTGGGTACTCATACACGCAATTTACATCCATCATAAGACAAGACGAAGAATAAATATGCTCCACAGCATCTGTGTGTATGCAAACCGTGAGTGAAATCAATTGACACGTAAGTTTACACGTTTTACCGACCACCGTTTTAATATATCTGCTTCTTTGAACGCCATTGACGATGACAGAAGAACCCGACGTGGTTGGTGAAACAAGCTATGCCACGTGATCACCGCCAACTTTTGACCCCTCACCACTTGTCGCGCGAACAATGAGAGCAGACAAAAACATCCAAACACCACCGTCCCAATCATTCTCTCCACCCACTTACACCGCAAGAACCCCTCTATGACAAACGGGCAACGCGACCCTCAGTATGCCGTCCGGATATAAGCATGGCGACACGCCAAAGAAGGCCATGGTTCGAGGCACCATCTCGTACCTCGAGTCTCAGGGCCTGCCTGTCAACAAGTCAGCCATCTTTCGGCACTTTGATTTGTCGCGATCTCAAGGTTATGCCGCGTTGAGCGTCCCCGCGTCTAAGCGCAATGATCCCGAATGGGAGGAGACGCGTGGGAGACCCCTCAAGATCTCTGAGGAAGACCAGCAGAAGATGGAGAAGATTCTCTGGAACGACGCCTATGTCAACGTTAACTTGAACTGGCATGGACTGGCCAAGGAAGCAGGTGTTGAGGTTGACGTGAACCCCAGGACGCTGCACAGAACGATGGGAACGTTGGGTTACCGACGATGTCTGGGATGTCCGAGGATCTGGGTGCATAAGAAGGCTCGTGAGAAGCGAATCGAATATGCGAGACGCATGCTTGAAGCGTACCCTAACCCACAGGACTGGAGAGCTATCAGGTTCAGTATTGAGCTCCACTTTGGGTTTGGCCTCGATGGAAAGATGCGTCTTATTCCCCGACCTGGTGAACGTTTCTGCGAAACATGCGCGACCACTCCCGAGGCCGAATGGCCACGCGACTTACGAAAAGCCCACGCTTGGGTAGCTGTAGGTTACGGGTTTAAGAGTGAGGCTGTCTTCTACGAAGATTCCACCAGCCCGAACTGCACTGGTGTCATGACCATGCAAGAGTACAAAGACCACATTCTCGAGAAGACGGTCAAGCCATGGCTCACAACTACCGGCCCCCAGAGCTTCATCCTCGAAGAAGACTGCGAGGCTTTCGCCCACGGCGCTGCAAGCAAGGTTAATCTGGTTCAGCAATGGAAGGATGAGCACGGTCTACGATACTACTACAACTGCGGTGATAGCCCCGACCTCAACCCGCTCGATAGCCTTTGGCCCAATCGCAAGCAGTGGAATCTGGATGCGCCCAAGGACTGGGAGGACGAGACTCTCCAGAAGATGGTCAAAGATGTGTGGGCTGGGTTCGACATGGAGAGAGTCAATATGTGGGTTGACTTCATGCCGCAGCGACTACAGCAGGTTATCGATTCGGAGGGCACACTCGTACCTTGGTGATTGTTGTGAGTTTGGCGTTGTATTGTTTGTGATGCTGTGACGAAGCGTTGAATTAAAAAAGAAAATATGGAAGAGGTTGTCTCCGGTGTCGTGGTCGGGGCCTTAGTCAAGAGGATGACATTGATATGGAGTAGTTGTGGGATACTTTTGACGGAGGATAAACGGAAAACAAGTGAAGCATGACTACCTATCGGCTAGCAGTAGAATTTACATAGATGAAGAAATAGTTCCTCGTGGCAGACACATAGTTGCTGAGTTGATGTTCGATGATGCTGAAGATGAACTATATGATGAACACGTTGCATGCAGCCATTGTATGCGTAACAGACCAAAGGTAAACTGTTCAACGCTATAGAGGCCTTGCATCTTCTAGCATTGCATTGACCCTATAACTTGACTTCCATGCCAATATCAGGTTCAATCGAACCCCCCTTCAGATAACATGATCCCTTATGGGAAAGGGTATAAAGCGCAAACCTCAGCTTACGTTCTCTAGACCTTGGAGTGACATCGAAAGTCACTGTGTATATAAGAGAACTACCGAAGTTGAGATCCTCAATACTCACACAAGTTCCTCAAGAATTCTCAAGTCTTGATACCTCGAGGTGTACGTTCGTTGTGAAGCCCTAAACACATGCTCATGGTATGCTATTTCTCACAGGGTATATACCCCAAAACGCTTAAATTATCTCATATTCACTGGATCATTGCCCTGAATTAGGCCCGCTATCATCTCGGCTCTTTGGCTGCAGCCGCATGCCTCCGCCGCCAGTTGCCTCGCACCGCGAGCTCTGATATCCACAACCTCTTCCACTCCCCACTGCCATAAATATTTCAACCCTCTCTTCTTACTCTCTCCACTCACTAACTGAGATTTCCAAGTTGGCCTTCACTTCTCTATTTCAACCCATCTTTTGCTTGCATTTTCCTCCTTGCACCGCCCAGAATATTTCACCCCCTGCCTCTTCTTTTACTCTCTTCCAATCATGAGTTCCTCCAAGAAGAAGAAATCTTCCCGCCAGGATTCCGTCAGCTTTGAGACTTCTAGATTCCCAAACATCAATACATCTCTTGCTCAAAACTCTCGCCATGTGAGCCGAGACTCAAATTCCTGGACGGGTTATCACGTTTCTCCTGCCTTTACTTCCAAGACTCGAGTCGAGACGTCAAAGAACACACATTCTAAAGCCACAATCATGAAGCATTCGTTTGAATCACTTAAACGCTGTGTTCGAGACCCTAGCTTCGATATCAAGGACGCGGGGACAGGTCACCACGATAACCGATTAACAAAAGATCCCCCAGGCCAGTTCCGGGAGCCATCCCTGAGACGGGGATACGGCATGACTTACGAGACACCAAAGGCTTTCAACTATGTACCAACCAAAGGAGAAAGTAGAGCTTCATACCATAGCTATCAAGCTATGGAGTCTCTTGCAGAAACAGACCCACAGTCTTCAAGTTCAGCTCCTCGAGGTCCCCTTCCAAACAGCCAGCCCTCTCTGCCAACCAAGAGCAATGACAGCAGCAACATCGTGAGTTCTGGCATACATAATCTCGTTCTCTGAGAGGGTACTAACAGCTCGTGATAGTATGATCTGAGTCGGTCCCAAGGTAGACGAGGTGACCTGCAACCAGCTGGTTATCGCCCTATAGCTATGCGCCCCCCCGGTGCTCCTGAGCGCATGGCTACTAGTGAAAGGCAAGGCCAAGCATCCAACGAGAAACACACATCAAAGGCCATGATGGATCTAGGTCGCTATGATAAGGTCGAACAGGAGGCACTTCTAAGGGCTTGCCTGGAGCACAAAGACTTGTATCTTCATTCCGATGGAGAGAGCCGACAGTTTTAGGAGACTGCTGGGTCAAAGGTGCAATTCTCGCACAAAACAAGAGGGAATGACATACTTCAAGACAAGTGGAAACTTGTCAAAGCGTGTGTGGAAAAGTGGTGTGAGCCACGTAGATCCAAACTTGTGAAAGATGGACCTGCGGTATCAGATTCCGAGCTTGATGCACTCATTGATCGGTGGAATGGCATATGTGCCACAAAATTCTGTTCTGAGAACAAAAACCTTTTGGAGGCAGCTGGATGGAGAAAAGGTGCCGAGCAGAGTCCAACCAATTCTCCAGCTGGTACACCTCACGACTCTCGGGCCAGCCATGAGAGCGCTCCCCAGAACGAGACAGTAACAGAGAAACTGGATTTTGAAGGTGTGGTTTGGCCCACTGTCAAGAATGAACTCATGGAACTCGCAGAGTCGAGAATCATACGCTGGGTCGAAGATAAGTTACGAGAACGGGTGCAGGCCCTGGATTCCCTAACTAGGCCACCCCTTTTGAAGGCCAACAGCTCTCCTGAGTCCTACCAGATTTATGTAAGATACCTCATGAATCGCACAAAGGCTGCTGGAAAGAACTCCACGACGATCAGAGACACTGAGGCTGTTATGTCCATGGCATTGGATCTTCTACCAGGTCTAGAGGAGCGACTGCGGGTTCAGCTCGAACATGTGGTGGCCAAGGAAGAAGATCGTCCTGGGAATGGTATCAAACATGATCAGACTAATGAAACTGATGATGAAGAAGCAAGCCGTGTGTCTGAGAGTGCTCATGAGCATCTTGAAGAGGCTGATCATGACATTGATCACAAAGTTAAAGAAGCCCAGGAAGAGGATGATATTGAAGACGAAGTCAAGACGAGACTCGAAGATGGTTCTGAAGAGGATGAAGTCGAAGACGAAGACTCTGATGATTTCGAGGAGTTTTACGCAGAAGAAACCGAGGATGACACTTACGAGGATCCCGACGAACCCAACCGGCAGTATAGAGGTTCGATCCTCGAGTCCATCGAACCTCGTACGCCCATCGTCACTCCGCGGTCAATGGCCCAACTCCGTGACTACGAGCAGAAGTACTGGGAAATGCTTAGAGCCGCCAAAGACCAGAAAGAGACAGCTGTCGCCGTACTTCGTTCTGTGGACGAAGAAGAGCGAGAAGAGACCTCCCGAAAACGAAAGGCTTCAGAATCTGTGGAGCCTGCTCTTGCTATCCGAAGTAAGTCGATGGAGCAGCGACTCACTATGCTAGGCACTCCGACACCAGCAGGCAGAAAGAGACGGCGGCTTCAAAGCTCCCGTAGTCCCGCTTCTACAGCTTGCTCGTCGGAGCTTCTTCCGTCTCTGGAGGACATTTTCAGCTCAAGCATTGGTCGAGCGTCGTCGGCAACGACACAACCACCCCCTTTCTCATCGAGCCCTGCAATTCGTGCTAGCAAGATGAAGAAAAAGGAGAAAAAGGACAGAAGCAGGGCCCAGAGCAAGGTTTCTCCTGAGCTCGGGGATACTCCCAGAGGTCCTACTGCTACTAAGTCTGAAGAGGTGACAGGAGTGTCACCTGGTCTCTTTGTGACCCCTGATGTGGCGCGAGAAGCTAATACACCGTTTGTATTTAAGAAAAGTGTCTCGCGTCGCCCTATCCCAGAGAAAAGATTTCGGGAGGAAACTGCCGAATTTCAGGCCATGACACCCAGTGCTCGCGAAGCTATGCTTTACACAGCCCTCCGGGAGATGCGCCGCCGACAAGGATAGAGGCAGCAAGTGACTAGAGGTCATACACAAAAGCACCACTCGAACCTCATGATACAACGTGGACGTGGAACTGTATCTGAGTCTTAATCTCGATTGCATCCATTCTTCACCCGCCTCAACATCATTCGGACTTCACTATCCAACTTGCATGTGAAGTAGGATCTTTGAGTTTTGGTCGCAGTTGCATTTCGACTTTCCTTTGTTGCTACTAAACTTGCTTCAAAATTGCCAAAGGGTTTGACTACGATGCTTGTAACTATTTTCTGGAAGTTAGCGGGAGAGGGAGCCTCAAAGTTGAGGAGCACAAGAGGGTTGATCGATAGCTTTGAACTTTGTAGTATAAGTGTTTGGGAAGAACCACTTGCTCATAGAACTGCGGTGAAAGAGATAAAATGCCGAGAAAACTAGAAGTCCGTATTGGTACAGATACGTTGCGCTTTGCTATAATATTACAAGAGTTCCATGTGTCAAGAGTTGCTGCAAGCAGTATTTTACTGTTAAGTGCTTACGTGCAAATGTGAACGGAGCCTTTACGTACCTATCCATGAAATGAGGCAAACGAGACCACTGCTTGACTTGATTGCCCTCAGCCCATCCTAAAATCATCCTAAGGACGAGCTGCTGTGGTGGCCGGGCGAATATATATTTGGCAGTGCAGCTAGTGGGCCAACTTCTGCAGAGATTCCGCACTGCCAAACATCTAACCCTCACCAAAGCTACCCACCCTCTCACCTCAAGAATATCACTTCATTGTCGCAGACGACAAAGATGACTCGCCGTAAGGGGAAGACTCCCCGGCCTCACTCGGCACCAAGAAGCCCGAAAGGAAAAGAACGCCCGGGGAGCAGCATCATCGACCTGAGTGAATCTCCCGTCAAAAACATGCCCGCAGCCAACGCCTCTAACGATACAAGCATGGCCAGCAAAGACACACGCACGGGGGCAAACACGACGCCCCTAGGAAGATTATCAGAAGTCGCATCAAGTAGCAGGACAGGCGCTGAAGCCAGAACCCGGAACCCTTTCACACCATTCTCCCTATCAATAGGTCCTAGACCAAGAGCGCAACCGCAGCCACAGCTGCCCATCTTCTCCAGTAGCGACTTCCCTCAAGCAGAGGCGAGATCACGTTCTAGCAATGTACGACTTGTATCCTTCTGCTTCAAATATCCCTTTACTGACTTCGTAGAATGTGAACGATGGGAACACCACTCCTCAAACACCACAAGACATCAGCAAAAGATCGTTCACAACTACTGAAAAGTGTCAAGCGATACAAATGTGCCTGTCGTTAAGAGACGACTATCTGGCTATGGCCCCAGCGCCCAATTACGACCAAGCGCCTTTCTGGACAAAAGTCCTGAACGAGAAACTCGATACTAACTTGGCTTCCAAGTTTAGGAATTGGAAAAATCTCAAGGAGTGTGTTGAATGTTGGTGCATGGTGCGACGAGCGTTGCTACGGGAAGGTCGTTTGCCGGCCGTATCCCAGAGTCAACCAGAGTTAGATACTCTGGTTGACTCTTGGAATACGGTCTTCGCGCAGCGATTTTTTCGCATGTATAGAGGCTACTTCGAGAGTGCCTCGGGATCACAGGTCCCTGTCTCTCGTGCTGTTACCTTGCCAATGGCCAGCAGCGATCAAAGCCAATTGCCGGAACTAAGCGAGGAGGTGGAAGAAAACCAGCCCAAGCGGCAAAGGCGACAGTCGCCATTAAGGTATGAATATACTCGGAAGTGAGGCGAACGCGGCATACTAACAGCTTAACAGAGGACCGGAATCACTGCAAGGACGACAGGACAGGGGACGACAGAACAGGCCGGATATGCAATACCCAGACACATGGGTACCTAACCGTGAACCCCAGCGCCGTTGCGAGCCCAGGGGGTTTCGAGAAAACACTGTCGAGTTCGATAACTTGTCTACACGCCGTCAAAACCATCTTATCAGGACACAGAATCGTACTCTGCTCGAGAGACTTGAGGAGTTGGGACCTCGCTCGGAGGAGGGCCCTAGAATGAACACCAGATGTTGACTGGGCGGCCCAGAAGCAATTTGAATTTTGGAAGAACAACCAATGCATTGGTGACTTTTGGACCTTGGCTTTGGACTTGTGGAGGAGACACCTTGTACATACATCAGGAGACTTGGGAGGAGGATGCGAAGATAAACTTGCTAGAGAGCCCTAAGGTTAGGCAAGAGCTGCCTAAATCATTTCATCACTAAGGCAAGAGGTCCTAAACATTTTGATAACTTAGGTTAGTAGGCTAGAGGTCCTAAGTTTTCTTCTCCCCTGAGGTACCTCAGGTGATAGGAACAACAGGGAAGCTTCTCAACAAATACAGACTGCGAAGAACTGATGATACCAGTGGTTGAAGCGAAAACAGGAACCGATATAAATTCGTGATATCGAACCATCATGATCTGACTTGGGAGGATGCTCTCGGGGAGGATGTCGATAACGGCCAGACAGCTAATCTGTTCCCTGTTGTAAGGAAAGTGTTAATGCTCCTTCTCTCACTTGAGAGTGAACTTGCTCAAATAGTTTGCATCATGCAATCGGCCTTGCCTTGAAGTACGACTTGTATAATGGTTATGGCAGCCATTCAAAGTGATGTTTGCTCAGTATGTTGCTTGGGCTCTGAGTGTCAAGGTGGGGTTGGCAGAGCCGCCGCAAAAACGGGAAACAAGCGAGCGACACGTGGTGGGGCTTTTGGACCCTGGGGACAAGGGGCAAGCACCTAAAATTGTTCTATTCTTCTTTGAATCGTTACATACGCTGCACTATAAAGTTCAAACTTGTCAGGAAAAGGAAATGGGTCAACCGTCAATGCTCTCTCTTGCCATCTTGATCCTTTCAAACATGATCAAGCATGTCAAACAAGCAATGAACTGGCCATTTACTCTCTCCTGTTTACGCCACAGCCATCCAGCCGTGCTGTATCGGGATTCCCCCCACTGGCTCCACTCTCTGAACCCTGGGACTGTGATGCCAAGACCAGGGGTCCCGCCCATGGAACTCAACAAAATTCCCAACAGAACGGAAGACGAGAAAAAAAATTCGAGCATTTCCCAGATTCTACCAATTGACATGGTTTCCTGCTTCTGCTCCTTACCAGAATGGATCAGAACATCCGGTTTCTCCACTAGACGGAAAACAGAGAAATGCTCCGGATAATTCAGTCAAGTTTCACGGCGAGAAAAAAGCTTGAATTCGAGTGACCCCTGAATGGCCATTGCTCTAACATGTCAAGCGAACATCAGGTTAGCCGGTCGACTCCCGGTAATGCACTCTCTTGCTGTGCCGCACTTCCAATATTCCCCACGTTTGTGCAAAAGACATGACATCTTGGCCTACGACATGCAAATGAAGCTGTACAGAAACCTGACCAGACACAATTTCCTGACCCCAATTGACATTCACAAGTACTCTGTACCTTGATCCCCAATGGACGGATAGCCGTTCCGTACAACTAAGGTTATCTTAGCACGAGCTGACCTCTCACCTCGGTTGGTCCTCCAAACAACGACATTTTCACATGTCGATGATCGTAAACTCTTTAGCCATCTATGCGATAATTCGTTATTCGTATCAAGAGGCCGCCAACCATAATTGCAACGATCTCGATACCTTCAAGAGGCGATTTAATCTCGCCCAAGTTCTCTATCACTGCTATCAAAATGCTCCACAAACAACCGGGGTCCGGCTTGACCAGATTTTATCTCCCTTGCCCGCTGTCTGAGCTTTTCTTCCCGCCTTTTGTAACCAATCGACTCGTATCCAATTCACATCGTCAACAAAATCAGCGACAGCCACGATCGGGGACCTTGTCCCTTGGCCTGGGCCGCTAAGCGTGCCCCCCCTTCGAACGTGGTCGACGTCGACGTTGTCCCCTCCCGGTTCCCCCCGTGCACCCAAAAGGGACTGATTCACATGTCGATGATCTCCAGCCCTAAGCCAGCTTGGAGCCACTTTGACCCGCATAAGCTTGCAGCCGATTCGAGAGGGGCGAACAATTCGAAGTGTGTGAAAGGGCCTGATGAATCGTGAGGCTCGTTCAGGTCACACGCTTTATTAGAACACCGTCAGTCGCCAATGAAGGGTCAAATGCGTGATAAGACATTGCCAGCACTCAAATGGATGACGGGCTCTGTGTATCAAATACACAGATCTAAGCCACCCTTCGTGTATCAGTCGGACATGTCCCGTTAGCGGAGGCAGATCCATTCTTCAGGCGGTGTGAAGATCTAGACTAAGAGGCTGAACAGACAGCGGCAATGATAGGCAGGTATTAAGCACTGTAGCTAGCATCTTGCATATCCATCGATGGCAAAATCTCAAAGCTTTTTTTGGAGGCGACAGTTTTTTGTTGTCTAGAGTCATGCCACTGCGGTTATCCAAGCAAGCCCACAGCTCCGCCGGCCGAAGTTGGGGAGCGGGGCCGGGTCTCGGCAGCTTACTGTATCTTTTACGGATAGATATCGGCGAGTAGAAATCAACGACAGCAGAGAGAAGAGAACATCGCAGGCTGTATAGGGAACGGCAATTTATCCGATAGCAATCCTCCAGAAGCTTAATTGTAATAGTGACAATACTAATCGCGGGCTCAGCCAGCCCCCTCCGTAGAGAATACCAAGCCTTCTGCAAGCCTCGTCAACCTGCAGGTTGAAAGACGAGATACCACAGGCTGGTGAATTGTTCAGCTGCTGTACGACCGAGACATAAGACACACATCAGACGGCCACCCCGTCACTGTCTGGCCGGGAGCTATTGCCACATTTCAGGGGTGGGTTAGAAGCACGTCCCGTTTTCTAGCGTATTTTTCTGGGGTAGGGATTTTTTTCGGTCGCGACTCAAGTCCAAGTCAAGATGCTTCCCTTGAAGCGGCGATTTCATGTAGCAATTGTATCGTATCTAGTGGAAGTTTGTATGAATATGAAAATCCAGATGTGAATAGAAACGCGGTAGGCAATTTACTGTTACTGTGAAAACATAGAGTTTAATTAAAGTAATTCAGGGTAAATTTTCTGTGGCAGCATGTTACTTGTCTCCCTAAAAGATTGTCGATCTTTTTGCCAAAGACAGGAAAAGCGGTAAACTGTATCGGACTGCACAGCAAAAAGGAATGGATAGACCTGTTAGTTTCATTTCCATTATCGTTCCACCTGGTGCCTGTATTGCCCGCTTTCGCCGCATTTTCTGCTTTGTGTTGCCGCTGCGCTGAGAGGCCAGAGGGTTTTGTTTTGGGTTGCTTGTCCGTTGTCCCGCCCGCGGCACCTAAAAGGTACAGTACAGTGAGCCCGTACAGTAAGGTACCTGCCCTTTTCCCAGGCTCCACGCCCCAACAAAACGCTTGCCGAGCAAGCATCCACGCATTAAGGTAGAGGTACCTTTACCTTTAACAGTTGAAAGGGACACACTTTAAAACTTCAGCCCCCCTTGATCGTCTCGTACTTCTTTTTTCCTTTCCACCTCCCTTTCTCTTTTTCTTCGACAGTTCTTCTTCGGCATCTTCGACTTCTTGACTCTTTTGTCTATTGTCGGCCGTGAACCCCCCCCTCTCTTCTTCACAATGGCGTCCACTTCGGCTCTGCCCAAGCAGAACCCTGCGCTTAGACGCACCGTCACCTCAACTACTGTGACGGATTCTGAGTCTGCCGCCGTCTCTCCTTCAGACTCTCCCCGCCACTCGGCCTCTTCCACTTCGCTCTCGTCCATGTCCGAGGTCGATATCGCCAAGCCCAAGTCCGAGTATGGTGTTATGCTCGACACCTACGGCAACCAGTTCGAGGTCCCCGACTTTACCATCAAGGACATCTACAATGCCATCCCTAAGCACTGCTTCAAGCGCTCCGCTCTCAAGGGATACGCTTATATCCTCCGCGACATTGTTCTCCTGACTACCACTTTCAGCATCTGGTACAACTTCGTGACCCCCGAATACATCCCCTCCACCCCCGCCCGCGCTGGTCTGTGGGCCATATACACCGTTCTTCAGGGTCTTTTCGGTACCGGTCTCTGGGTTATTGCCCATGAGTGCGGTCACGGTGCTTTCTCCGATTCTCGCATCATCAACGACATTACTGGCTGGGTTCTTCACTCTTCCCTCCTTGTCCCCTACTTCAGCTGGCAAATCTCCCACCGAAAGCACCACAAGGCCACTGGCAACATGGAGCGTGACATGGTTTTCGTTCCCCGAACCCGCGAGCAGCAGGCTACTCGTCTCGGAAAGATGGCCCACGAGCTTGCTCATCTCACTGAGGAGACCCCCGCTTTCACTCTCCTTATGCTCGTCCTCCAGCAGCTCGTCGGTTGGCCCAACTACCTCCTCACCAACGTTACTGGCCACAACTACCACGAGCGCCAGCGTGAGGGTCGCGGCAAGGGCAAGCATAACGGCCTAGGCGGTGGTGTTAACCACTTCGACCCCCGCAGCCCTCTGTACGAGAACAGTGACGCTAAGCTCATCGTCCTCAGCGATATTGGTATCGGTCTGATGGCCACTGCTCTGTACTTCCTCGTCCAGAAGTTCGGTTTCTACAACATGGCCATCTGGTACTTTGTTCCCTACCTTTGGGTTAACCACTGGCTCGGTAAGCTTTCTCCATCATGCAATTGCGATTTATACTGACCTTTTTAGTTGCCATCACCTTCCTCCAGCACACCGACCCTACCCTTCCCCACTACACCAACGACGAGTGGAACTTTGTCCGTGGTGCTGCTGCTACCATTGATCGTGAGATGGGCTTCATCGGCCGCCACCTTCTCCACGGCATCATCGAGACTCATGTCCTCCACCACTACGTCAGCAGTATCCCCTTCTACAACGCGGACGAGGCCACCGAGGCTATCAAGCCCATCATGGGCAAGCACTACCGCGCTGATGTCCAGGATGGTCCCCGTGGCTTCATCCGCGCCATGTACCGCAGCGCCCGTATGTGCCAGTGGGTTGAGCCCAGCGCTGGTGCCGAGGGTGCTGGTAAGGGTGTTCTGTTCTTCCGCAACCGCAACAACGTGGGCACTCCCCCCGCTGTTATCAAGCCCGTTGCTTAAGTAGCATTATGGTGTCGGATCGGTTATGGAATCTAAAATTGTTTCTGTCTGTCAGCGTTGATTGTTCCAAGTTGGTTTCTGGTTTAGAGAGCTAGACATGCTCGTTCATGAGAGTTCTCGCTATTGCAATGGCTGAGATGAGGTGGAGGTTGAAAATAAATCTGCATACGTTCAAAGATTGATGAGCAATATGATAGAGGAAGATAGACGAAGCTCAATGAAAAAAGAACAAACCATACTGATTTCCTTGGACGTTTATGTATTCATTCTCTTGACTTGATTTGTTTTAAAACGATTATGTTTGGTCGACGTTGACTGTGACCACGGGACCTTCGGATCGAGCAAGTAACCTGATATGACCAGAATGCGGGGAAACGTCAACACACGTGCCCATTGACCAGACTTGGTGTCGGCATTTGTTAAGATTTTCGTAATTCTGTATTCAACTGATCGTAATTATTCGAATTGGTTCTATGCATAGGTTCGGAAGGTTTGCCAGGATGTGTAGATAATTCTCCGAGTGGTGGTGGCTTGGGAGGTGTCACTGATGGCGTCTCGAGTTCACTTGCAGCTGCAGTGGCACTTGCCATGCGAAGGGCGATTGTATATGAGATTCCTTCCATTGCTATTAATATGTCAAATTATACCAAGGCTCTCTTGAACCAACCTGGACCCCCTCAATTGCTTCTCTTCAACATCATCACAGAAGTTCACCGATGTGGAAAGCGACAACGCAAACGGCGACTTATCCCCTTCGGATCCACCCAAATTGACGACGAAGACGTGAAACAATTGCGTTGTTACACGGCATTCATTGTTCCCGCTGTCCAATATTTCATCGCCAGGCTGGCTCCGGCCCCGACATGGCACTTCTGAACGTCGACAGACCAGATGTTCCCACTCGCGATTCTTCATAGCATTCTTTACGTTCAAGTCGCGGAATCGGCATGACTGTGAGTGGATACAGCAGGTTGAAGGCTGTATAGATTTCAATTCAAACGCTGACTAACATCTAAAGATCCGGTGTGGTGTATCGGTTATCATTCCGCGTTTTCATTCAGGAAACCCGCGGCGAGGAGGGTTCGACTCCCTCCATCGGAGTTTGTTTTTGCCTTTTTGATGAAGAAAGTACTCTTTTTGTTCTGGTTTAAGAGCTCAAATCCTCGGATTCGTGGTGTTGAGGCCATCGTGTGAGGTCGAACATGGACATTTTGGGTGAGTTCTCCTTCCTCGAACGCCGAGACGGAATGTGGGGTACACCTGAGTGCGGCGCTTTGATTGGCCTGATCTCGATCCCCGCGGGACCAGCCGCGTGGGAGATCTGGTAGGGCTGGCACGGTGAGGCAGGAGACAAGACAACAAGGGACGTCTATCGTACCTAAATGACAGAAGAAGGCTTAGGTAAAGTTATGGTAAACTTAGGCAAACTTAGGATAGATTTATAAATTTAGGATAAGCTTAAGTAAACTTAGGGTAGGGATGACGGTTTGAAGTGTGGCATCGTGTGATCCGTCCCTTTGCATTGGCAGTTTTTACCTGGAGCTTTGCATATTGCTTGCTTTGCTATGGTCGCTAAGTTCCAATCTACCCACTGATAGTTCGGTCTAAACTTCACGTCTTGAATGTCTCTATGTCCTGAATAAACATTATATTAATACGAAAGCTACGATATCGTCTGCAGCAGACAACCAGTCTTTACCAAGCAACCAATTATTCACTATTTGACTCTGCAATACAAAGACTTAATAAGACTGTCATGCCGTTCCAGCCATAAGCCGAGGAAGAAAGGATTCTGACTGTTGGAGATAGCATAATCGGACAGAGTGCTGAAGACCTGCATATAGACTCAAAAAACCAGCGAGAGTACATCGTGTGATCTTCGCGCAATGGACGACAGACAAAAGAAGACCGACAAGAAAACAACAAGTGTATATGTGATCGCTGTGTAACGGTCACTGGTAATGCCGGTAATAGTCGAAATAAACAATGTGGGAGAACAATGCATTTGCTGCGTGGTATCTTGGGACTGTGCGAGAGATAGGAGAAACGACAACGCCCTGGGAAAACGGCATGCTTGCTAGCATTTAAGCAAGGCCACACCATAATATTAGAGGCTTAATATCCTCTCGTACCCTCATGATTGCCAAAGGTATGATGCTCGTTCTCGTTTCGCTGCGGAGCGTTGCGGGCTGAATGGCCACCTTCGTCGGCGAGCTGAAGCTCCAGATACTCCTCGACATCTGCTGTGCGTTCCTCGATTGATGTTGCGCGTTGCGCAAGATTGTCTATATCCTTCCGGTGTTCAGTTATGACTGGCAGCAGCCGCCCCTGGATTGCTGCTCCCTCCCTCTGGGATGTCTCCAGCTGCAGCCGACTTGTGTCCACGATGTTGTCGAGGATCTGTTTCATGTCTCTGAGATCCTGGGCCGCCGAAACTGCCTGGTCGATGTGCTCTGTTACTCCTACGGCGTTGGTGTTGTGCTTGGCGAGGGAGTCCACACACTGAGTGATAGAGTTGCTCAGCGGTTGGATCAGATCTTGCACTGCATGGAAAACGATACCTGTGACCTCTCGTTTTATTTCGTATGCAATCTGTTTGCGGGTCTTCTCCTGGTCAGAATAATACTGTGTTCTGAATTGTCGGAACCAAGATGGCTCATGCGGGTCGTCAAGAGGGAGTTGTTGAAGACCAGATGGCTGTTGAGTGGAGACATTCCCTGGACTTTCGAGAGTCTCACGATGGGTGAGACGAAGAGGAAGCGGTTCTCCAGTTCGCGGCTGTTCTTTTGCATGAGAACTCGATGAGAACAAGGAAGAGTCAAAGGGACCCTGGGGAGCCATAGTGGAAGTGTTGTCTCTGCACTCAAGTGACCACGGCAGACGCTGTGTTGAAGCGCCAGAGTCTCCAGAACGGTGGTCTGCCAGCCCGAAATTGGCTCTCACATGGCCGCTTTGAGTTGAGTGCCCGCGATACAGGATACGATCTCTAGGGTCTACATCGACCTTCTCATAAGAAACAAGAGGAGCACCAATGCGTGAGGCTCGTTCTTGACTTATAGCCCACTGGCGAGGAGTTGTAGATGATCGGAAGTCATTTTGATCATCAGAGCTTTGCGTGAAAGAAACCACTGTCGGATTAGGCGATAAATAGGCCTGAACGCCAGCCGAAGCCCCGAGGTTGAGTGCGGGCTGGCTTTGATGCATACCACGCACAGGTAATCTAAGCTCTTGGAGCTTAGCTTTCCACTGCAGAGGACGAGAGTGAGCCTGGATATCGGCTGTGTGTGCCGTTGATTGACTGGAGGCCTCAGCTTTTCATAGATTAGAGGTTGTTTCTTGCTTCGGATCGTGTTGACTTACGTAGATGGACTTCCTCAGTTGATGATGGGGTTCTGAGGGAGTCTGTCTTCTGCAACTTTGTACGGGGATTTACAGAAGCATTAGATGTTCCACGCTTTCGAGATAGGTCTTGGCCGGGCTCAGGAACGTTCACCGCCTTGAATCTACTTCGGGTTATCGCCTTGTCCTGTGACTGTCAGAAAGGTTTCAGAGTTGGCTTCCAGGAACCTCACATTTGTTTCGTCTTGATCACTGTTGTCGAGGCGGTCGTCTTTATAAGTCCCGTCGCCGTGGATTTTGTCATAATCGCTCTCGTTGTCACAGATCTCCATAGCATCAGCCGACCGAAGAGACTTGGGCTCCTGAGACTTCCAAAGTGTCCCAAGGTCCTCCTCTGAGGAAGAGCCACTTTCACATCTCGTTCCTTGGGCTTTTAATAGCTTCTTGGACACAGGGCTTGCCCAAGACTGGGGGTCGAAGTTCTCGTATTTATGCCGAAGCCATTCTCTGGGCGTTGAGAGTTTGTCCTCGTCGTAAGTGACTCGGAGAACTACCCATCTGGCGAAGGTCGGGTGGTCAGCTTTCCAGAGGCGATGGCAGCTTGGGTAAGTCTGGTTCGACCTTGTGACTTTGGTGTATCCTTTGAGGATGTGATCAACGAGCTCCCGCTTGGTTTCCTCGTCCCACGTGTCCGAGTGTTCATCCCAAACACCCTTGAGTTGCACCAAGATCCGCTTGTCTAGTTCGCTTGATGGTAGGCGGCTATCGCTAAGCGATGGAAACTCAGTCCGCTGAGTAGTCGCCATAGTGGTAGGTGGGTAGGGACCAAGTCTGGCTACCTAGGATAAGGGGCTTATCGAACGAGGGAGAGAAGGTAATGGCAATGGCTTTGAGGACAAGATTGCGAAAAAAAAATAATGTAGGGATGGTGGAAGAGAGCGTGGGAAGTTGCTTCTTTGGTTGTTTGCTTGCCACTCTTATTCACTGGCATCGTTGGTAGATAGTGATCCACATGGCACTGGCAGTAACACTCGCATTAATATTGACAGTGATTAACAGTTCCGAAGATTGCTAGAAAGAAGAACCGGTGCCTCAGGTAAACATTCCAAGGAATTTTTAAGAGGAACTTTTTGACATATAAAACAACCGAGTCCAAGCATTCACCTACCAACCTCAAAGCCTTCAACCAAACAACCAAGCAGTGTTATCCTTTTCTCAATAACAGTGCTCTCCCAAAGCCCCCTATACCATCCCACAAAAACACTCCCCGAAGAGAGCCAC
>JAAOAR010000639.1:0-15991 GCA_013395995.1 Fusarium pseudoanthophilum | reverse complement strand
TAAAATATAATAATTTACTTAAGTTATTACCTATCCTATCTAGCTAGCTTATTTACCTTTATTTTAGTATTTATCCTAATAATTAATAATCACGTAGCCTGTTTGCGGGCCTAATCTCACAGAGTGAAGCAGCTACCCTAAATGAACAGCCTATACAGCAAGTTCGCGTGACAACTCACGAGGCTCGCCGATGAGAATGCCCCCATTACACGCTCCTTATTGTTAATTTTTATTAGAATCGACATCTCACTTTTAACGGTTCGTTTATTCTTGCGTCGTGAAGCACAGTCCTCAATGCTCGTAGTCTCCACTCAATTTGGATCCGGAATTGCTAGCGAGACCATCACGGCACATCGAATGTTTGAGTGAGTGCAATCGAAGTCACAAAGAAAGCAGCATTATTAATGCAGGTGTCATTATTTCTGGGTATCATTATGTGCTGTACGCCTATTCTCAACCTCTAGCAGTCTCTCGCCTGGCAGACTCTGCCACCAATTTTCTCCTCTTGTTCCTCTCATCCTGCTCAGCCAATACCCTGGCCGTTAACGATGCCGCAAATTCATTGTTGATACCACTGATCCGGGAATCGTCTGGCTTCTTATCTTTCGCAGCCTTGTCTTCCTTCTCCACATCATCGCCCTTGCGCTTCTTCTTCTTTTCCGACTTGTCCTTCTTCAAAGTATGTGTAAGCCCTTGGCTCTTGAGGTTCTCGATTCGCTTCTCCAATCGCTCGATATCCGCTTCGCCGTTTGCAAGAAGTGGAATGATGTTGTCTTGCTCAAATTCGGCGCCGCACTCTGGACATGCCTTTTCTTGGATCTCCTTCATAGCGACATCGGCAAAGACATGGCCGCAGGGTACCAAGTACACAGACTTGACAGCAGGGCCAAGCTCCTTCATGGAGATGGGGCACACCCACTTGTCGCCGTTCTTGGAAACCTTGAGTTTTGCCACGTCTCGTAGTGACTTGATGCCCAGGCTCGCGGGAGTGACGTCAACTGGTTCATCGGAGGGCATAAGACCTTTGATGATCGCTTCGTAGTTGTATAGACGGCCGCGCCAATCGGAGACAAGAGTATCGACATCGAGGAATTCGCCGCTGAGAGCGCAGTGAGCCCACGCGTGGGAGAGTGATTCAAGGGCTGTCGCTTTGAGTTCGGATGTTGTGGGAGCGCGCGCTGCATTCTTGACGAGCTCGCGACGCTTAGGGATGGAGCCGCCGTCGTTACCCATGATTGATGAGTTGAGGAAGTCGCGTAATCGTGGAAAGTGATGAATGCGGTAGGTGGTATCTGCGCAGTGATTCGGGGCCCGCTGTGATACGGATTGGCAGCAAGAGAAGAGAAATGGGCGTGGGAGAGGTGTATGTAGATGAATAAATTGAGAGTTCTGGAAGACTGAGGCGATTCCTCGAATTCAGTCGAGATGGCGCTTATCGATAAGGATAAGGACGATGCGAGCTTAAAGTAGCGGGACAGTGTGAACACAGATTGTACGGTGCGATTTGCAACATTGAGTTAAGCGCTTTCCTTCGTACAATGACTAATGATGCTCAGTGACAGATATTAATATGTGTTTATACATCTGAGTCCTTGTGACTCTTCTTTGAATAGTTTCTCTTCTATATTGTATCTGTAAAGAAGCTGTTAGAATATCACTGATGGATATTGACACTGTAATGACACCTCGTTAGCGCTCCACCGCTGGCCCGCCATTTCCAAACTTGATCCATCTAATGACCTCCGCCCGACCCAAGCTCATCAACCTCCAACTTCAACCTCCCCGGTGCTATGCACCTCTTTTAATACCACCCCGGTCGTTATCCTCGAAGGCGCTCAACTGAACTGAGTGTCTCCTCCCAATATTTGTATTTTGGAAGCGTTTCGGCCACCTCCCCAACAAGCAACACGTGCACGCGCTGCCTCTTCGAAGCTTAATTACGATCTCCCCCTCCATCTCGTACGCTCCTCTACGAAAACGCCCGACCTTGATCGAGCGCTCGATATTCAAGTACATGCGACGTTGATCGCCCTCACACCAGTGCCGCGACGGCATCATGGCGCAAGCACAGCAGGTCGCCCTGGACCGGCTGGACAACATCTCCCGCGCTCTAAAATCAAGGTCGGTTTCACCATGTGACGGTTTGGTAGGGCAAAGGGGTCTAATATTCCCACAGAACGAGCGATGATTTGCGAAAACGATCCGCCGTGCAGCTTCGCGAGCTTGTAGCTGTCTGCCACCGAGACCTCAGCCCCGAGCAATTCCAGGCTTTCTACAACGCAGTCAACAACAAGATCACACAGCTCATTACACATGGCAACGACTCGTCCGAGCGACTCGGAGGCATCTATGCCCTCGATGCGCTCATCGATTTCGACGGCGTCGACGTCGGCGTCAAATACACGCGTTTCACACAGAACCTCAAGACCATTCTTCGAGGCAAAGACATCAACCCCATGCAACCGGCAGCGATTGCGCTCGGAAAACTATGCCGACCCGGCGGCGCGATGATATCAGAAGTGGTGGACTCAGAGGTTAATACCGCTCTCGAGTGGCTACAGAACGACCGCATCGAAGAACGAAGATATAGCGCTGTCCTCGTTCTCCGCGAACTGGCCCGTAGTGCCCCGACGCTGATGTACCAATATATACCGACAATCTTCGACTGGATCTGGATAGGACTCCGAGACCCTCGACAGCTTATTCGGGCAACATCAGCAGAAACAGTTAGCGCCTGTTTCCGTATCCTTCGTGAACGAGACCAGGACATGAAGCAACTGTGGATGGACAAGATCTATAATGAAGCGAGATCCGGTCTCAAGGTGAACACTGTCGAGTCGATTCACGGCTCGTTACTGGTCCTGAAGGAACTGCTTGAGCAGGGAGCCATGTACATGCAGGAGCATTACCAAGAAGCATGCGAGATTGTCTTCAAACACAAGGACCACAGAGATCCGACTATTCGAAAGACGGTGGTTCTTTTGATCCCAGACCTTGCCAGCTACTCGCCAGCTGACTTTGCGCACACTTGGCTGCACAAGTTCATGGTATACCTGTCCGGCATGCTGAAGAAGGACAAGGAGCGCAACGATGCTTTCCTTGCCATTGGTAACATAGCCAATTCGGTGAAAAGCGCTATTGCTCCGTACCTCGATGGGGTCTTGATCTACGTGCGCGAAGGCCTCAGCCTCCAGTCCCGCAAGCGAGGCTCAGTCGACCCTGTCTTCGACTGCATTAGTCGTCTGGCCGTGGCTGTTGGTCAGACTCTCAGCAAGTACATGGAGGCACTCTTGGATCCTATCTTTGCGTGCGATCTCACCCCCAAGCTCACACAGGCTCTCGTCGATATGGCCTTCTACATCCCTCCCGTCAAGCCGACTATCCAAGAGAGACTACTTGATATGCTCAGCGTAGTTCTCTGCGGAGAACCGTTTAAACCGCTTGGTGCTCCACAACCAAATACCCTCAGCTCAGTCCCGATTATTCCCAAAGACGCAAAAGACCCCCACGCTTACGAGCACCGAAGGGCTGAGGTCAAGTTGGCGCTCAACACTCTCGGTAGCTTCGATTTCTCGGGACATGTTCTGAACGAGTTTGTTCGAGATGTCGCCATCAAGTACGTTGAAGACGAGGATCCAGAAATCCGCGAGGCAGCGGCCTTGACATGCTGCCAATTATACGTTCGCGATCCGATTGTCAATCAGACGAGTTACCATGCGCTTCAGGTTGTGGGTGATGTGATTGAGAAACTTCTTACAGTCGGAGTCTCAGACCCTGAACCGAATATCAGGCGGACAGTTCTGGCGGCTCTCGACGAACGATTTGACAGACACTTGGCCAAGGCCGAAAACATCCGCATTCTATTCTTTGCGCTCAACGACGAGGTCTTCTCCATTCGAGAAGTCGCCATCTCTATTATCGGTCGCTTGGCTAGGTACAACCCAGCATATGTCATTCCTTCGCTACGAAAGACTCTCATTCAGATGCTTACTGAGCTCGAGTTTTCCGATGTCGCTAGGAACAAGGAGGAGAGCGCAAAGCTGTTGAGCCTCTTGGTTCAAAACGCGCAATCCCTCATCAAACCTTATGTCGAGCCCATGATTTCAGTACTTCTCCCCAAAGCCAAGGACGGCAACCCATCTGTTGCTGCTACTATTCTCAAGGCTATCGGTGAGCTTGCGACTGTGGGCGGTGAGGATATGATGCCTTACAAGGACCGACTAATGCCAATTATTCTCGAGGCGCTACAGGACCAGAGCTCTAACGCGAAACGAGGTGCCGCCCTACATGCTCTGGGACAGCTTGCCAGCAATTCTGGATACGTCATTCAACCATATATCGAATACCCACAGCTGCTCGAAATCTTGCAGAGCATCATCCGAACCGAAGGACAACAAGTACCGTTACGACAGGAGACGATTAAACTGATGGGTATTCTTGGCGCTCTGGATCCTTACAAACACCAGGTAAATCTGGCGAAATGGCGAAAAATGAAGCAGCTATTGACACCAGATCAGGCCGAGGAACGAACACCGGATTCTCGACGTGGCGAGGCCAACCAACTAACAGACATTTCTCTCATGATGACCGGATTGACACCCTCTAACAAAGAGTACTTCCCGACCGTTGTGATTAATGCTCTTCTCCAGATCCTGAAGGACTCTTCGCTGGTCCAGCACCACGCCGCCGTGATTGAAGCCATCATGAACATCTTCCGCACCCTTGGCTTGGAGTGTGTGTCGTTCCTTGATAGAATCATACCCGCATTCCTACAGGTCATCCGATCGGCAACCTCGACAAGACTCGAGTCTTACTTCAATCAACTGGCCACCCTAGTTAGCATCGTGCGACAACACATACGAAATTACCTACCGTCAATTGTCGAGATCCTACAGGAGTACTGGCATACCTCACCGTCACTACAGACTACGATTTTGTCCCTAGTTGAAGCCATTTCGAGGTCGCTTGAGGGCGAATTCAAGATCTACCTGGCTGGACTGCTTCCATTGATGCTCGGTGTTCTCGACAAGGATACTTCCACCAAGCGCACACCATCAGAGAGGGTGATGCACGCCTTCTTGGTCTTTGGCGCAAGCGCTGAGGAGTACATGCATCTCATCATTCCCGTCATCGTCAGGACATTCGAGAAGCAGGGTCAGCCTACATTCATCAGAAAGCAGGCCATCGACACGATCGGTAAGATCTCTCGCCAAGTGAACCTTAACGACTTCGCTGCGAAGATCATCCACCCTCTTACACGCGTCTTGGACATGGGCGAGCCTGTCCTCCGTACCGCTGCTCTAGATACGCTCTGTGCACTCATCCAACAGCTGGGCAAAGACTATCTACACTTTATGGGTACTGTCAACAAGACCATCAATCAGCACCAGATCCAACACTCCAACTACGAGCTACTTGTGAGCAAGCTTCAGAAGGGAGAGGTGCTGCCACAGGACTTAAGCTCTGGAGCTGGCTTTGCTGATGGCGCGGACGAGACTCCATTTGCCGATCAAGGAACCAAGAAGCTGGAGATGAACGCTATTCATTTGAAGGCCGCCTGGGACACCAAGGGCAAATCCACCAAGGAGGATTGGCAAGAGTGGCTGCGACGCTTCAGTACAACGTTGCTCACCGAATCACCAAACCATGCTCTTCGAGCTTGCGCCAGCCTCGCCAGTGTGTACCTCCCTCTGGCTCGAGAGCTCTTTAACTCAGCGTTCGTATCTTGCTGGAGCGAGCTTTACGAACAGTTCCAAGATGAACTGATCCAGAACATTGAGAGCGCTATCAAATCCGAGAACGTGCCACCCGATCTGCTTGGCCTCCTACTCAACCTCGCCGAGTTTATGGAGCATGACGACAAGGCTTTGCCGATCGACATTCGAGTTCTCGGTAGGGAGGCAGCTCGCTGTCACGCGTACGCAAAGGCCTTGCACTACAAGGAACTCGAGTTCCTGCAGGACCAGAGCAGCGGTGCAGTCGAGGCCCTGATCGTTATCAACAATCAGCTCCAACAGTCCGATGCTGCCATCGGTATTCTCCGCAAAGCTCAGCTGTATAAGGAGGGCATCCAGCTGCGGGAGACCTGGTTCGAGAAGCTGGAACGCTGGGAAGAGGCGCTGGCGTTTTATGAAAAGCGTGAGGAGGAGGTGCCTGAGGACCAGGCGATTCCCGTGGACATTGTCATGGGTAAGATGCGTTGTTTGCATGCTTTGGGAGAGTGGGAGGCTTTGGCTTCATTGACTGGCAGCACTTGGGCCAACTCTACGCCTGAGGTTCAGAGAATGATTGCTCCTCTTGCCACGGCTGCTGCATGGGGCCTGAATAAGTGGGATTCCATGGACAACTATCTCTCATCGCTCAAGAGGTACTCACCCGATCGATCTTTCTTTGGTGCCATTCTGGCACTCCATCGCAACCAATTCCGCGAGGCGATTGCATGCGTTCAGCAAGCTCGTGAAGGCCTCGATACCGAGTTGAGTGCGTTGGTTAGTGAGTCGTACAACCGAGCATACCAGGTCGTCGTTCGAGTACAGATGCTTGCTGAGCTTGAGGAGCTCATCGTCTACAAGCAATGCGACGAGAAGAAGCAGGCCATAATGCGACGAACCTGGGAGACTCGGTTGAAGGGTTGCCAGAGGAACGTCGAGGTTTGGCAGCGCATGCTCAGACTGCGGGCCATAGTGATTGCGCCGACGGAGAACATGCACATGTGGATCAAGTTTGCCAACCTTTGCCGCAAATCTGGACGAATGGGACTGGCTGAGAAGTCGCTCAAGCAACTCATTGGAACCGACGCTCCTCTCATATCAGCAATTCCTTACTGGAACGAGCAGCGACAGGCAGGATCCAACCCCAGAGCTGCACCGGCCGCACAGGTCATCTATGCCGTGCTCAAGTATCAGTGGGAACTTGGACAGCAGCTACCCGTCAACAAAAAGGGTAATATTCCGGAGAAGACGCTGTATTGCCTGCGCAAGTTCACCAACGATGCTGCACATCGTCTTGAGGTTGCTAGGGCTCACCTCGCTGCTCAAGCTGGTAACGATGTCAACATCACTGGCGACTATGGATTCCAGAACCCGATGGATCCTACCCTCATTAGCCCGCATACTTCACGCGCGCTGTATGACCAAACAGTCCTCCTGGCCAAGTGCTATCTGCGCCAGGGAGAGTGGCTGATTGCGCTTAACAAGGACGACTGGCAGTACACCCAGGTTCAAGATATTCTCCTGTCGTACTCTCAGGCGACCAAGTACAATCCTCGATGGTACAAGGCCTGGCATGCTTGGGCGCTGGCCAACTTTGAGATTGTGCAGACACTCACAGCCGGAAACGAAGGACACTTGTCGAGGACAGACCAGAGCATGGTGATTGATCACGTCGTTCCCGCTGTCAAGGGCTTCTTCAAGTCCATTGCGCTTTCACAGGGAAGCTCACTGCAGGATACTCTTCGACTATTGACGCTCTGGTTCACTCACGGTGGAAGTGCAGATGTCAACGTGGCCGTTACCGAAGGCTTCGCTAATGTCAGCGTCGATACATGGCTTGAAGTCATTCCTCAACTGATCGCCCGCATCAACCAGCCTAACAAGCGAGTTCAGCAATCGGTGCACAACCTTCTTGCAGATGTCGGACGAGCTCATCCTCAGGCTCTGGTCTACCCTCTCACTGTCGCCATGAAATCTTGGCAGAACACGCGTAGATCTCGTTCTGCAGCTCAAATTATGGATAGCATGAGACAGCACAGCGCAAACCTGGTCGCCCAAGCGGACACGGTCAGTCACGAGCTGATCCGCGTGGCCGTCTTGTGGCATGAGCTCTGGCACGAGGGACTGGAGGAAGCTTCGCGGTTGTACTTTGGTGATAGCAACATCGAAGGCATGTTTGCAACACTTGCGCCTCTACACGAACTTCTGGAGCGTGGACCCGAGACTCTGCGCGAGATCTCTTTCGCACAGGCTTTCGGACGAGACCTTAAGGAAGCGCAAGATTGGTGCCGACAGTACGAGACAAGCCAAGACGTCAACGACCTGAACCAGGCGTGGGACCTGTATTATCAGGTATTCCGCAGAATAAGTAGGCAGCTACCGCAGGTGACCACCCTGGAGTTGACGTACTGCTCGCCCAAGCTTCTTAACGCGAAGAACCTGGACCTGGCAGTTCCGGGAACATACAAGAGCGGGCAGCCCATCGTGAGGATAATGTCCTTTGACACAACGTTTAGTGTTATCAACTCTAAGCAACGTCCACGAAAGCTCAACGTCAACGGCAGCGACGGCAAGTCATACGCCTTCCTGCTAAAGGGCCACGAGGACATCCGCCAGGACGAACGAGTTATGCAGCTGTTCGGCCTGTGCAACACGCTCCTGGCCCACGACTCGGAGTGCTTCAAGCGCCACCTCAACATCCAGCGCTACCCAGCCATCCCGCTCTCGCAGAATAGCGGTCTGCTCGGGTGGGTTCCCAACAGCGACACCCTGCACGTTCTTATTAGGGAGTATCGTGAGAGTCGCAAGATCCTGCTCAACATCGAGCACCGCATCATGCTCCAGATGGCGCCTGACTACGATAACCTCACCCTGATGCAGAAAGTCGAGGTGTTTGGTTATGCCCTCGACAACACCACGGGACAGGACCTGTACCGTGTTCTCTGGCTCAAGTCAAAGTCGTCTGAAGCTTGGCTTGAGAGACGAACTAACTACACTCGCTCTCTTGGTGTCATGTCGATGGTGGGATATATTCTGGGACTAGGTGATCGCCATCCTTCCAACTTAATGCTTGACCGCGTCACTGGAAAGATTATTCACATTGATTTCGGTGATTGTTTCGAGGTGGCGATGAAGAGAGAGAAATACCCGGAGAGAGTTCCTTTCCGACTCACTCGCATGCTGACATATGCTATGGAGGTTAGCAACATTGAGGGTAGCTTTAGAATCACATGCGAGAACGTGATGAGGGTTCTGCGAGACAACAAAGAGAGCGTCATGGCTGTTCTCGAAGCGGTAAGTCGCCCCCTCTCCTCATTGATACATCTCATCCTGACTGACATTCACAGTTCATCCATGATCCCCTCCTTACGTGGCGTCTCACAAACGCCGCATCCCCAACAGGCCCCAACTTCAACTCGGACCACGACACAGCCATGCCCGTCCCCGGCGGCGTCCGCGCCCGTCGCCAATCCATCCTCGACAGCGACGTCGCACCCTCCGAGCTCCTCAACGCCCCCGAACCATCAATCCAGACCCGCGCACGCGCCCGAACAAACAGTTCAGCGGGTGAAGCCATGACCAACGGCGGCGCACCAGAGGTAGAGAGCCAGAACGCGAGGGCGGTGGAGGTGCTGGACCGCGTGCAGCAGAAACTCACGGGTCGGGACTTCAAGAACAACGAGGAGCTGGATGTCATTGCGCAGGTCAACAAGTTGATCATGGAGGCTACGAAGCTGGAGAATCTGTGCCAGCACTACATAGGATGGTGCAGCTTCTGGTAGAATTCTCTACAGAGGAGAAGAGAGAGAGTTGCTGGGGGGAAATGGTATTTGCTTCAAGGGTGCGGGAGTTGGGGGGTTGTTGATATCAGGAACGTTTTTTTCTTCATTCTTGGACGTTACAAAATATTCGCATGCATGTATAATACGAGCATTGAAACCCGAGTCGTGTTGTATTTCTATCTTAATCAACATTGTATGTTCCCAACAAACATTCTATCCCTGTCTATAGCTCATCGCGAGATCTGGGCTTCTTGGGCTGGCTTCCAACATCCCATCTCGAAAAGTCACAAGCAGCAGGCGTACCAATCTCCATCCTGTAAACGCACTTCTCGCTCTCACTGACCCTCCACAACTCCTCCGTCTCCGCACATCCCAGCCAAACATCCGTTCTCCTCTGCGGTCCATTCCAGCACTGCTGACCGTCCTCATACCTCAACACCATCCTCTCACCCCTACCCAGACTCTTGCCATCGATCCTATCCTCTTCATCCGCCATCTCTCTATCAATGCGCTTGAAGTTGCCCATGTTGCTTTGACCGTGTCCCTTCTTGGATTTCTGCTTCGTGCTGCCTAGCCAGCATTGCTCGTAGGTGTACTCGCCCGCCTCGAGAGTAACACACTTGTCCTTCAGGGCGCGGAAGATATCGTCGGGGCCGTAGTCAAAGTCGAGATCGGCTTGTTCGATGGCAAGAGTGGACTTTTTGTCGGAGAGGTCGCGGTTGGCAGCGTCGAGGGCTTCGCGGGCGGCGCGGACGAGGGTGGATTCTTTGCCGGGGGATGAGTTGTCGGCGAGGATGCCGTTGGTGATGGCCCAGACGCGGAGGCTGTCGAGAGAATTGTGGATGAAGGCTCGGACGGGAGGAGGGAGGTATGCCTCAAAGTTGTAGACTAAATTGTTAGCAAAGAATGTACCATCTTGGAAGAGTTGACTTACGGATATCAGTGTCGCTTCCGTCACCCTCCTCAAACTCACTCCAGTTAACACCGGCATTCTCCCCATCCTCCTTGAGAACACTCAAAACATCCTCGTCGCTAACAACCTCCTCCTTGCTCTCCGCCCGACGAGCCGAATAATCCTCAAAAGACCGAATCGCCGCCTTGACACCCTCATCATTGAAGTTGGGGTTATAGTCAGTCTTGAACTTTGTCAAAAGATCCTCGAGTTCACCGACTCGCTCCTTGAGAGCATCGCGCTGGGTGACCACCTTATCCAGCGTATCCCTAAGCTCATTGACGCGAGTTTTTGCAAGACCAACAAGAACACCAAGCTTTCCAGTTCCAGGACCCTCACGAACAACCTTTCCCTTATCTTGCTGTTCAGCATCACGGTGCTTCTGCGCAAGCTCCTCCTTCTTGACCTCCAGCGCCGCAATCTCCTTCTTGAGATCCTCCACCTTCTTCTCAACCTTTTGTCTCAGATCCTTAGCCTCGCTGACCATCTTTCCCCTCTTCATCGCAGCCTTCTGCAAAGCCTTCTTCTTCTCATCCTCCAAGCGTCTATACTCCTTTCCGATCTCAGCACATTTGTTCTCGCACTTGACACCGCCTACACTGCCGTACTCCTCTGACCCATCACAGCAGAGCTCGTAGTCGCACACGCCATCGTTTACGTAGAGGAACGGAACGTACATCCCAATGTGGCCCTTGTTCTCGCACCAGAAGCCGGGCAGGGCGTTGGTGGTGTTTGTCGTGCCGGAGATGGAGCCCGCCAGAGGTTGTTCGGGGGAGAGAGGATCGAGGTTGGCGCAGGCAGCGGTGCCTGGTTCGTCTGAGCCATCGGGACAATCGCACGTGTTATCGTTGACTCTGTCGAGACTTAATTTGATCGCTGCGTTGGTGATGCAAGAGAATCCATCCCCTTGGTAGTGAGAAGCAACTAAAAACCACCTGTTAGCTCTCCCCCAAAGCTTCACTTCAGGATCACAGGCATTCTTACATTCTGGGCCAACACCTCTGGGCACACTGCCAGCAGCAGCCAGGGTGAAAGCGTAGATAGCGCCCAGAAGCGCCAGAGAATTCGGGTGTTGCATTGTTTCTGGTGGTTTTTTGTGTAATGGCTCCAGAAAGAGGAATTGGAGGTTGGATCGGGTTGGAGTTGGCCAGGTCAGCTATAACTGACTTTGGGGGGACAGGGGAGCATTCCAGAGGGAGGTCTCCACTGTAAAAGCTCCCCTGGACGGTAAATGTTCGGGAGGATCTGAGACGCGGAAGTAAATCCGTGCCTGGGAGAGGGAGGGCACTAAAAGGTGGGGGACGAGAAAAAAGAAGTAAACCCCTCCAACACCAGCAAAACATCATCACCACAAGTTCACTACTGTATAGTATCTGCAGACATTACGATGGCCCCCAACGATGAAGAGTCTCGCAACGCTCTTGCAACGCTCATAGCAACAGCTACTACTCTCCTCGAACAACTCCAATCAACACTCACAACCATCCAACGCAACCCACTCACCCCAACAACACCCTCCTCCTCCTCCCCCGAAACAACCTCCATAAACGCCCTATCCCTCGCCCGCGACACATCCCTCCTCATCCGCGCCCACTCAACAAAGATCTCCCTCCTCATAATAAACGAGCCCTTCACCCCCAGCGCCATCAGCACCGTGATCCGCGAGCTCATCAAAGGTCCCATCCCCGGCCTCGCCACCGCCGCGCAAGCCTGCACCCCCAATCTCTACACCAGCGTCGTGCGGAAAGAACTAGCGTACCGCTGCCAGAAGGTCCTCGTTGAGCTGTGGGGATTGTTGAAGCGTGTTCCGGATGATGGGAGGGTTATACCGTCTGTGGAGAGGAGTGGGAGTAAGGGCAGTCTTGTGCTGACGGGTAAGCTTTGGGATGCGTGTGATGAGGTTGTTAAACTTGCGGATTTGGGGGTTGGTGGGTTTTATGTTAGGAAGGCGGAGGAGTGGAGGGATACGCTGAAGGATGTTATGGAGGAGTTGAAGGAGTGGGGAGAAGAGGAGGACGATGAAGACGATGTCGATGCTCTGGCCGATGATATGAACAATACCTCCCTCACCGATCAAGAAATGCTCGACGATCTCATGAACTCCTCCTCCGCCATCCCCAAATCCGACCCCGATAAGATCCGCCCCCGTCTCGACTCAACCCTCAAGCGCCTCCGAATGATCGTCCTTCTATACCAAGCCCTCTCCAAGCGACGCTTCAAGAAACTCCCCAAGGACACCACCACAGGCGACATTCCCTCCAAGCTAGACAAGGCAGCGAGTGTTCTCGAGACGCTGCCGCATAAATTCGGGGACTTGGCTGGTGCGTTCTACGAGCTTGATGCGGAAGAGATCGACACGCTCATGGAGGATTGTTTTGAGAGTGCGGTTGGTGTTAGTGAGGTTTTGAAGCTTGGGTGGGAGGGGGAGAGTGATGAGTTTAGTGAGTGGATGGAGAAGTTCAAGGTTGAAGTCAAGAAGACATAGTGACCACGAAGTAAAGAATAAAACATTTGATACCAGTGAGCATTGTGTTGATCCTCGTGGCATAGATATTACATGCCCGTTATCTGTATAGACTACTACACATGGTGCTCTTATACAAAGTACATTCCCTGACAACGCTTCTTCCGCCCGTCGTATGTTTAAAAAGCCTATGCATCCCAAAATCCCTCTCTTGCCTCACAAAACCCCCATCTAAACATGTCTCTGTTCCGCAGCAGGTCGACCCGTCACCGTTGTAAAGCCAGAATGTCCGAGTTGCTTAGTCTCATGCTCTGCCTCGTCCACAGGCGCGGGGGTTTCTGGTGTGATCATGACAGCCGGAGCAGCAAGAGAACTAGGCACAACTTCTGTCTTGGCAGTTGTCACACCCTCGACGTGCTCTGCCTCTGCGTCCTCCTTCTCATCCTCCTTCACTTGTGAGAGTGGTCGACCATGTGTATCGTGAGACTCTCCCTCCTCCTCACGACGCATCTGGCCGTTTTCGAGATCGGCACCGACCATTTGAGCGAGACTGCTAAAGTTGAACATGGGCTCGGATCCGGCGCTTCCGCCATCTCGTTCTCCGTCGTCACTGTAGGCACCGAGGCTCAGTCCACTAGACCGAGGACCCAAGTCGCCGCCCAGGTAGTCAGGCCCTGTGTATGTGCCAACAGGACTGTCGTTGACTGAAGACCCAACTGAGGAGGCATTACTCATCTGCCTAAGATGTGATCCTCCACGCGAAGGTCCAGCCGGTAGTGGCAGAGAACTCGATGACGATGTTGGTCCAGCCTGGCTGTCAGATGTGCTTCGATCCACTCCCTTGCCTTTCCCAGCGGGCCCATCGTCCTTAGCCTTGGGTTCTGCTGGCGAGTCCGGAGTGCTCGAAGCTTGTGATGCCCTGGACATGGTAGCTTCTACGCGGAGATTGCTGGCAGTACTGTTGCCTCGTCGTCGACCCAATCCTCCGAGTGACAAGCTACTCGCGCTCGCGCCACTTGCACTTCCACTGTATGGGTTTCCACCCTTCTTGGCGGCTTTACGTTCCTCCTTCTCTCGTCTCTTAGTCTCCTTTCGAATAGCCTTTTCCTCCTTGCGTTTGCGCTCTTCTTCAGAAGCAAGAGAAAGACGAACAGCCTCCATAAACATCATCTCCTCAAGTTCGTCCATGCGACTCCTTCGTCCTGTACCGTTCCTTGAAGATCCTCTAGCTCCAGGTTCCGGTCCCTCACTCGTGTCGTCCTGTGCACCGTCTGCTTGACCCTGTCCGCTGGGGCTGGGACTAGCATTCGAATCGTTGTTTCCAGTATTCCTTCGGCCAAATCGGCTAGGGCGAAGAATCGATCTCTGTTCGTTTCCGCCCATGAGAAATGCAGCTGTATGAAGGGCAGTGGCCGCTGCAGCTCTTCGTGCTTGATGGTTCCTCGCTGATGCGAGTTTCGACGCCCAGTCGGGACGCACGCGATCGGTGGTGATGACATTCGGCGCGTTCGCAGACAAACTATGTGCGCGTCGACGGCCGGGTACGGGTGGGGTCTGTAGTGTGCTATTTAGTGAAGTCTGCGAAGACATGGCTGTACCATGCGATGGGCCGCCCGTATAGGCAAGGCCTCGGCGGAAGGGAGGAGGGTCGTATGTGACGCCGAATTCGGGCTGTTGGCAGTAGGGGCATGCCGAAGGCTCCGAGATAAGCATCTCGGGCGGATCGTCCGGGTTGAGACCCTCATTAGGATCCCGAGCTTCACCGTTCGGGTGATGCTCAGGAAGATGAGGTTCAGCGCGCTTAATCTGAACGAAGCATTCGCTGCAGATATTCTGGTCGCAACATCTGGTGCGGTTCAAGTAAGGAGGATATGTGAGGAAGCAGATAGGACACTCCTCAGCGTCTTTGTACAGGAAAACCTCCATGGGTTGGCCGTTCACAAAGGGATCATGAGGGAGAGCAATCTCCTTGGGCGTCAAATCGGTTGAAGATGCATTTCGAGAACCACCGCTGAGTGCAGCAGCAAGAGCCTTGGCTCGAGGCTTAAAAGGCGACTTGCTCGCTCCAGGTGTCGACGGCGAAGGGAGACCGGAGGGTGTGTTTGATCCACTGCGATCCGATGCGGCAGAAAGTGTCCTGGGTCCCATAGGCACCGTCAAGTTCTGGAGGTTCTGGCTCGAAGAAGATGGATTCTCTGCGGGAGGAGGTTGCGGGATCAATTCTGGGTCGGGAGGCGCATCGGCGGGGGGGATAGGAAGGCCACGGGCAGCAGCGACGAGTTGATGCTCTGCCCAGCTCGAAGACCAATCATTTAGGCCTCGCCAGAACGGCGCAAGCTTTCTCTCTATCTGTGTGATGTCAGCTTACCGATCAGAACAAACAAGACAAAGAAACGCACCTGCAGCTGTCTCACAACAGGCTTGCTAAAGTCCTCAGTACCAGTGTAGGTGCCCAATGTTACAAGATAACCACCATCAACATGTTCTTCGCGCATACTCCTCTCCCGCTCCTTCGCCCGAGCCACGCGCTCCCTTTCTAACCTCCTCGCCTCGCGCTCCTGCTTTGTCTCGCGACGCTCAAAGGGAACATCTGGTTGCTCACGATTGCGGGAGGAGCTGGGACCGATACCAAAGATGTTTATCTCTGCTCTGCTCATCCGTCGGTTCGATCTCGAGTTGGCGGTTTGTAGATGCTCGCGCACTGAGGGATCGCCGGGGCCTACATATTGGCGAGGATCGCCCTCGGGACGAGACTCTTTTGTGTTGGAGTTGCCCATGGCGAAGATGTGAAGGAGAAGAGCGAGGAGAGCAGCGTGGTTATGTGGCGCGATGGCGCACTTGGGCTGGTCTTATCTGGCGTGGACCAGGACAGGGGTGTTGTCGTCAACGATGGTCGTGAGGAGAAAAGAGAGAGTTGTTGCAGAGGAGATGAAGTTTGAGGTTTGAGTTGAGTTGTGTTGAGCGATATCGAGTGAGACAAGAGCAAGGAGTTTGGTCTCGTTAGGAAGAGTTACCGAATGTCCCGCGATGGGTTGGGATGGGGATTGGAGCTGATGCAGATGGGGACACGATAGAATGGGGG